>JAXBDA010001847.1:0-49307 GCA_036023075.1 Gaultheria prostrata | reverse complement strand
ATATCTTGTCCTTCTTCTTGTTCTTGTTCTTATCCATTTGAGTAAGTTCCCCTGTATATTACGCGTTTTCTTCTCTGCTGCTCACAAAACTAACAATTAAGGGTGATTTTCTGATTTTCTCATCAGCTACGTTAGAAGATCCAATCTAATTAGTTTTATTGTGTAAACCGAGATTAATCTTGTTTTAGAAGAAAAAAGAGTTTTTATTGGAAGAAGAACAAGAAGAAGGATACTTTTACATAATTCCGATCAAGTCCTTCTTATTGGATCTGTTAATGTAGCTGATGAGAAAATCAAAAAATCCCCCTTAATTGTTAGTTTTGTGAGCAGCAGAGAAGAAAACGTGTAATATACAGGGAACTTACTCAAATGGATAAGAAGAAGGACTTGATCGGAATTATGTAAAAGTATCCCAATCTCTCTCTCTCTCTCTATATATATATATATATATATATATATATATCATTTGGGATCTCTCTGCAAAATCAAGCAAGGCTTTGGTGTGGGCTTTGGGGAAAAAGCTAGAGGAGGTTCTTAACCTCTCTTTCTTAGTAAGCATAATTATATGGAGTGGATCTATATAACATGACATCCATAATATTAAATAATTTCCTCATTTTTTGTAATTGTGTTAATTATTTTTTAATATGATAATGGGGAGGACCAATTCAAGAGTAACTCTTGATGTTGGGCCGCAGCGTCACTTGGTGCCCAACACATTTGACAATCACATATTATGCGTAGGATTCTTTATATTTTAGCGTTCTGTCTCAAATGAATATATTGCCGAAAGCATCAAATATTTTCACAAGTAATCGGTTTCATAAAAGAAAAATGAAGTTAGGGCGAGTGACATACATAGGAATTGCGAATTTGGAGATATAGTACATTGTAGGAAATGAAGTCAGGATTGACATACATGGTAGCACATTTATGTGTCCACCTGTAACAGAGAGATCTGAGCGAACTCTTCAAGTAGGTCAGACATTCGAATCCGGCCATCTAATAACTCTACAAACTTAATTAACAGGTCTCGACGAGCTCGAGCTCGAGTTGTAGGCTTGTTTATAAGTAAATGAGCCGAGCTCAAACACCAGAAAGTTCGGCTTTGCTCGGTACGTTTTAAATCCCTACTTATTACTATTAAAAAAATCATAGTCTTAGCCCCTCATCTCTATCAATGAAAATTCTCTCTCCTTCCGATCTTGTCTCTCTCCCTGATCTCTCTAAAAGATTTCTCACACTGATATGTCTCTTCTCACCTTCTTGTGAGACTCTAGCTCTTCGGCGACTGCCATGACGATGAGATGCTTGGTGGTCAAGTGATTGGAAGTTTGGCAAAGGGAGCAAGGATCAGAGGTTTTTAGGTTTTCCAATTAATCTTAAAAATTAATATGGTAATTTGGGTACAAAATCTGGGAATTTCAATGTTTGGAGAAGTGTTTGTCTTGTAATTTTGTTTAATATTACAAAGGTGAGACCTACAACATTTCAATCAATAGGAGAGAGGGTATTAAAAGGGTGAACGAAATTAAATCCGTGTTTGTTAGTTGAAAATGGAGGGGGGATCGAGCCGATGTGACACAAATGACCTGGGCCATTTCCTCGGTCCAATTTTGCCGGAGAAATGGATGGGCCTTTTGGCAGGAGATATGTCATCGTTGGGGATACTGCAAATGGAATAGGTGCCCAAAAAATGAGCATGGTCGGGTACGTAAACAGCTCTCATTGGAGATGCTCTAAAGAAAGCAATCGAATAGTCTCTTATCCATTATTGTTTCCATTTTTACACAATAAAAATCTTTACCCATTTTATGTACTCAGGAATTATTGGTTCATTTAAATTGAGCACCGGCCGAGAATTACTTCTTAAAACATTTTCATTTGAACTATTACCTGGTTTTCTTGTTACTTTGCAACACCTGAAACCCTTTCATCTATGGTAGAGCCGCCCATGGTGGTGGTGGTCGGTGTCCCTTTCGACCAACTAAGGACTTTGATGGTTATCTCTTGATTCCAAAGGTGACATTAAAGTGGTTCCTGGAATCAAGAGGTTCTTAAAAGGTATGGTGGAGCTCGTTAACCGCGAAAAACTTTAAATCGATATGGTTGTTCTTGCCACTGGGTACCGCAGCAACGTCCCATATTGGTTACACGTGAGAAAATGTCCCATTCCCATTTCTGTTTTCCCTCCCTTATTCTCTAACAGGCCTTTTGGATCATGAGAAAATGATGAAAAAGAAAAAGGTCTTGGTTTCTCACCAAATCTCACGAAACTAACAAAAGTGATGAGATTTGATGAGAAATTAGACATTTTTCTTCAATTAGTATCCTTTCTCACCATTTGTTTAAAAATTGACAGTTATGGTAGTTGGTCTTTGTCCATTTCATCAACTGATTTTGTTGCTTCCACTGTGTAGGAAACTGATTTCTTCTGTAAGAATGGATTCCCAAAAGCACCATTTCCAAACAGGTGGAAAGGAAAATCTGGTCACTATGCAGCAGGGTTCACTAAAAAAGGGCTATCTGGTACTTTCACAGATGCTATCAAAATAGCAGAAGATATTGGAAAGGTCTTTGCTGAAGATTTGAAGCAATAAAAAGCAGAAAGTCTTGTGTCATCAACGGTGTATTTCGCAGTTCTGATCAACGGTGTATTTCGCAGTTCTGATCACTGAAGTTTCTAGCTAGGCTCATTTTCCCTTTTCCTTTTCCTTTTTTTTTTTTTTGGTATTTCAGTTGTTCATTGTAGATGATAGTAACATTTTTTTGATTTGTAAAGATAAATAAATCATGTTAAAGTACATAGAAAGAACCAAACAACAAATACCAGAGACAAGAACTCTCCAAAAAGCCCGAGTTTTTACCAATGTTTTGGGCTTTTTGTATATTGAGGATGATAAACTATAATAAGAAAGATCTTCCCCTTCACTCACTCTCTTAGTTTATTTTGAAGTTCCACTAATGATTCTAGGAAGTACTGCAGCTGCCAAGTTTTGTGTCGGGTATTGACATCGATTCTCAAATATCCAAAGAATGAATTGTGATACAACGAGATAGAACGCAATAGAAAAAAAATGATACTATCACATAACGGTCAAAGTGAGCTCTTCCATTCAGAATTAAAGAATTCACGGTGAATCAAATGAATTATCAACCAAAGAATGTCGTCCTAACTCCTACCGTTTCCGGTTCAATCAATTCCTCATTAATAGATCTATTGTCACGCCCTCAATTTTAATAACCAAAAGACATATAATTTCCACCTAGGATAAGTCCAATGTCATACAATTCTCCGTTGAATAGTCAAAGTCAACAATGCAATTCTATAGTCAAAGCTCAACAAGTCCCCAACTAAGGGTACCCGTACCCATATGCATAAGGATCAAAAGTCTTCAAATTTTTACATATATCGAATATTGTCAAAAGATTGAACAAAATTTGAGTTACACTATTATCTTATAAAACTCTAGATAATGAAGATGAGAAATATGACTTCATGATCAATAATCTCCATGCAATGCAACCACGCTTCAAACATCCAACTCATGCTTCATGCTATGTACCTGAAAATAATAGGGTGAGCTACGCGCCCAGTAGAGAAAAAATCTACTAAAACTAAATGCATGTGAGATGTACGTGCGAGATAAATGAGAGGATGAAAATCACACAACAGCACTTAAGAACTAACAAAGAGTTTAACAAAAGAAATTTGAAGTTCATATGTCCTTGGTTCTCATACCTTCATCTCATTGTACCCGACACATCACATGTGTCCAAAACACTCACATTACGTATTTCATTCATTTAAATCAATTCATTATACTCCGGGCATACCCTTTCGAGCCCCGTGCCATTCCAGACATCCCCTTTCGGGTTCCGTGTCATTTTGGGCATACCCTTTCGGGCCCCGTGCCATTCCGGACATACCCTTTCGGGCTCCGTGCCATTCCAGGCATACTTTTTCGGGCCCCCACATGCGATTTCCAAGCCCCAATGGCGAATATATGTGATGTACTTGAAGGATCTATGATGGGTTTGAGTGATTAAGGTTGATTTTGTGTAAGAGGTGAGGAGAGAGAGCGAGAGAGGTCGAGAGAACACTGCAAACATGAAAGAGAGAGATGGGTTTCTACGTTTCTGATAATCTGATCCCAATTTGGGATTTAAGGTGGGTAATTACACTGCACCCCCTTAAGTAATTTGGACTTTCCCCAAGTCCCAACCTTTAGTACGTAGCTCAATGTGACCCCGAGTGCCTAGCAACAATGTTAAAAATCATCCAACATGGGTCTCCAAACACTCTCGTCCCATGGGTCGCGTACCCAAACACAGTAAATTTAAATATGCGCACATACCCATGTGAACACATGAAAGAGAAAAAAAAAAAGGCTTGGTTTCTAAAAAAAAATCTTATTCACATATTGAAATAAAGAAATTTAGGAATTTAAATTACGGGTCTCTACATCTACCAAGTTTTGATAACTAGTGATCAACTCAAATCAGATCTCTCTCTCTTCATAAACTGCTTATCTGTACTAAAATATTTTCGTCATCCTCAACAGAAACTAGGATCATAATCTATGGAATAGAATCTCACCTACATTATTTTCTCTGCATACCCATCAGACATCCTGTCAAAGAGTTGCCCCCACTAATTCAATGCTATCAGATCAGCAATTTGCTGATCAACATCTATAGTCACATGGGTAGGGCCCTCAAAAGGTGATAGCTCCCACATTCCATCATACTCATCACCTTGTTTCTCTCTCTCTCTCTCTCTCTCTCTCTCTCTCTCTTCTGGGCAATGTCTGAATCCCATATGGCTGCACAATCATGGCCTAGTATTAGTAATTGAAGGAAGATTCTACCTCTTTTCAGACATGACTCATCCAAAGCCTTAGGAAGCACAAATTAACACTAATAAATCATTATCTCTCACAATCTAGTGAGTAAATATTAAAGCCCTAATCTGTATTTGGGCAAGAACAAGGAAAAAATTGAAGTGATCCTGGTTAGGGCTTCTCTATTTGACAGCTCGTTGCTTCATATGATGCAATGGGTCACAACATTTTGCTTCTTCCTGGGTAAATACGAGTAAAGAGAGAGAAAATAAGAAGAAATCATGAACGAAGAACTCATGATACACCAGAAATCAAGAACAAAGAAGCTCTGTGTGCCGCTGTTCGTTAGCTTCGAGCACTGGATGCCAATTTCGAGGTGATTTTGAGCACTGATAAGTGATTTCGAGTGGAGTTACGAACTGGGTAAGTGATTTCGAGCGTAGAAAAAGTGATTTCGAGTCTAGTTTAGGGGATTTGTCTGGGTTTCACTGACTGGATTAAGGTTTTGCGGGTTTTCAATTAAATGTTTACTGTGTTGAGAGAGAAGAGAGGAGTTAGGTCATGATTTTTGCCTAAAGATGGCGATGTTGAGAGAGAACAGAGTGAGAGCAGGTGGGAGTGGAAAGTATAGAAAAAATTTGACGCGAAAGGAGCGAGGGAAGTTCCAAAAATTTTGGTTCAGTCTTGGATTTTTAGGCGGACGAATGAAACGCTATAGTGGATTAATGAAAACGCTATAATTCTCTCCTTTTTACTCCCTGTGCCTTGAATGCTATGATTTCCACCTCTATTTTTAAAATAATGCTATAAAATTATGTTATAAAAAGCTTTATTTGTTGTAGTGTATTAGTGGAATCATAGGCTTCTAGCCTTCTATGTTCCTTTTGGGTTTTCAGACTGTTTTTTTTTTAAATTATTATTGATATATTTTTTTAATTATTATCCTTATTTTTAATTATTATTCTCATCTTTTCTTTTATCTCTCTCAAATAATTACTCATATTTCTAATTATGTCGGTCGATTTATTAGCTTTTTTTTTTCTCAGCAAAAGAAAATTTTATTAATCATTGAAAACACATTACAACGATTAAAAGGACCCAAGAAAAAATGGCATCACAACGAGCCCGAACATTCCAACTACGTTGGCACCCCCGAACATCGACAATCATATGCCAACCAAGGGCCCAAGGGCAATAACGAAAGCCAAGATGGTAAGATATCAACCGAAGCCAAAAAGGCAACAAAATACAAACTTAAATCCAACCATGATATCCTTCACGGACCAGAATAAAATCAAGGATATCACAACTAATCAATGACTATATATGAAAGCCTCCACAGACATTGTGCTCATGTATATTGGCTGCTGTTCTAACAAATGGAGTTGACTACGTTGGTAGAAAGAATAGGAATTCTTTCATCGAAACTTTCTAAAAGATGAAAGATAACTCTATATACATACACATAGGTAATGATTAATAACGACCAAAATCTGTATTCCTATTTTTTTATATGAAAAATAGACAATTTTTTGTGAATTGATTTCACATTGAATAAAGATTTGCGGAATTAAACTTTCCCACCATACTTGTTGCAACAAAATATCGCAACGAAATCGATTTTGTCACTGTAACGCCACCATCGGTGGCTTGATGCTACAAAATGAAATTTTGTCACAATAAGTGACAATTTATTGTGAGGAAATTTTATTCGTAGCAAGAACTAGAATTTTGTAATAGCCCTAATTTTCGTAAATAAAAATTTTGCTTTTAATTTAATTATTTAATTTATTTAATTTGGAAATACATTTAATTCCTTATATCTACTTTGTGTTTAAGTATTTTATTATATGAACTTGTGCCAACGTACTACTTTCACTTACAAAATTACCACATTACTCCTAACCCTTTTTCGTCTTCTCCCTCCTACCAACACCCTACTTAGTCAAAATTAGTATTTCTTCATTTACTTCAATTTTGACCCAATTGAATTCATTGGACCAATTTTGACCACCTTGGCCAATTTGAATCCAAATTTGACTCTACCATGACCAATTTTGACCAAATCATGTGGAGGATGAGAGAGACATAGAGGAAGATAGGGAGAGATGTTGGGAGAGAGAGGAGAGAGGAGAGAGAGAGAGAGAGAGAGAGAGAGAGAGAGAGAGAGAGAGAGAATGGACAGTGGGAAGAGAAGGAGAGATTTAGTGCATGTGTGCAAATTGTGTTGCTTCCTCACTAAGTAAATACCATGCACATGCATGGGTCATTTTCCTATCCAAAACCCTAATCCTAATCCTACCCACATCTCCCACATTTAATGAGGGAATCAACCTACATTTTACGGCTAAAATTAGCCTTATGCCTATTTTCCTTGTGTTCACATCAGAAACTAGTACCAAAAACTCCCTAAAACAAAGTTGGCCATGCAAAATCATACACAATAAGAGACTCGCTTCCTCCCTAAGTTTTCCCTATATTTTCTAAGTATCTAAACCTAGGATTCACTTGTACTTAACCTAGGGATTTTATTCTTGCCATTAAATGAATTCACATGGGAGCAATTGATGGAGCACATGGGAAATATTTGGAGAGAAAGAAAGGAGGGGGTGGCCGGCCATGTGAGGGAGGGAGAGAGTCCAAGATTTTGCCTATAAATAGAGCCTCATGCTCTCATATTTTCCACACACCAAAATCTACCAACTTTGTAGTAGTTGGCTCTCATTCTTTCCTTGAGTTTTCTTTAAAAAACTCAACCTTTCCTCCATATTCAACTTCCACCACCACTCTCCACCACAAGCTACCACCCTTCAATCCATCTTGGTAGTAGAAAAGTAGTAGAAAAGTACTTGTTTGTGTAGCCATTACGCCGCCCATCGATCTTTTTCTCCTAGCGTGTTCGGCTTCCGACTAACCCTCGGAAATTAAGGTAAAATTCTATTTCTAATCCTATTAGTAATTTTAGAATCCGTGTTATAAGTTTAATTTATTATGTAGTCATTTTAAATTTCGAGTTTAGACTTAGAAGTAACTAATTTTCGCCAAAACTTGTTTTTCGGAAAAATTAGTCACTAGTTCCTAAAATTTCGTAATCAAGCATACGTAGTCGTTATAATGCCCAATTGGAATTCTACTTATTAATTTTACGTTGTCATAATGCCCGGATAATTTTTAAACGAAAGTAAGTAGACTGGTTTTCTTAAAAAGTGATTGTTTCGGAAAAAAATTAGAAAAGGAGATTTTGAACTTTCATGCACTACTATGACCTTTTAATGGACGTGAGATGGTGAAATGACCCAAGGCTAACACCCTTGAAAGTTTGTCAAAAAGTCCAGCTTCGCGCTGACTAAGAAAGGGATGGGTGATATTAACTGGATATTCCGATCCCCTGGCCTAGGACTTTCTTGGTAATTTCATTTGTCGAGAGAAGGTCGCGTAAGAAAAATTATGTTTCTAAAAGTGACACGTTTTATGAGAAAAAGCATTGTTTTTTAAACCCGATTTTGAGAAAATTGCATTTTTACGAAAAGAGTTTGAGGCATGCTGCATGTGCACGAGACACGATACGATATTGACATGGCGTAATTTTTTAGATGAATAGTTGACACAAGAAATGAGATGAGAATGAAAATGGAGAATTTGTAATAATGATATTGGCAAAGGTATTGTCACTTAGCGTCGCCCTTCACGTAGTTGCGGTCCGTGATGTGGTTACGACTAATGAATACGGTAGTGCAACTTTAGCACCGCTCTTCATGTAGTTGCGGTCCGTAATGTGGTTAGGGCTAAAGATACGGTAGTGCCGCTGTAGCACCGCCCTTCACGTATTTGCGGTCCATGATGTGGTTTGGGCTAAGCGTGTACAACAGCATGGTGGATAAAAGCTTTGTATCACGTAGATGTGGTCCATGATACAATACGGTTGAAGCTGTGTTTGTGAGTGTCGCATAGGGGATAAAGCTTTGTATCACGTAAATGCGGTCCATGATACAAGGTGGCCGAGTTGTATCGCGTAGATGCGGTCCGTAATACAATACGGTTGAAGGTATGTTCGTGTGTGTCGCGGGGTGAGCGGACTTTGTATTACGTAGATGCGGTCCATGATACAAGCCAACCGGAACCTCGAGCGGAAAGGTTGTTGACCGTGGTGGAGAACGGGTCAATAACTTTAAAGTGATTGGGAGATATTCACATTGGTAAATTTGAAGAAGAATGCCGAAAATGAAAAATACTACGAGACACGTTTTATTGACACACGCTACACTCTGATTTGCATTGACATTGGTACAATTGTATTTGCACTAACACTGACATATCCTCATTTCTTGAAAAGTATGATTTTATGTTTCCTGCTTATAATATTGTTCTAGAATTGCTAGTTGGTTGGGGTAGAATTTTGTTTGGCGTTTTCGCTCACAATGTTGTACTTGTGTAACCCTGGCATAATACCACAATGTTGCTCTGCGACTCTCACATATTATGTCAGATTATAGAGACGAATAGGAGGAATTTTATAGCTTGGAGGCATATGGAGCTGGACCACGCACCGCCAGGGCTGACGGCAATGCAGTGGAGTAGAAAAACCATAGTTAACCCTATGTAGAATAAATGTATTTGGCAAGGAGATTTGTGTAATTTCCCAAGTGGAATATCGATGTAAAACTTATTTATTATTTCTATAATAAATACAACGTTCCCAAAATCAAGGGGTTTACAAATTTGTTGTAGAGGAAGAACAAAATCTGCATTGAGCCTACTCAATCTAACAATATGTCAACTCCAAGCTTTATATTGCATATTCTACATTTGGAGAGAGTGTTATTTTGTGAATTAAAATGTTAAATTTTCATTGTAAAAGGGATTGTACACCCTTATTCATACTCTTGTGAGAGTTATCTTTTTGTGAGTCGGTTTGAAGAGAAAATCATTTTTGGTAAGGTGTTACTAGCACCAAATTCAAAACTAGTTGGATATGAGACAAAAATAGTTGAAGCAATCGGGGATAGATTGCTCGTTTTAAAGGTTGCCTAGCACTAGCAAAACTAGAAGGATTGTAACTTTTGGAGATAGTACGACAAATCCCTAGTTAGATACTTGGGTAGTGGAGTAAGTCGTGATGTTGCGGACTAAACCACGATAAATTTTTGTGTTTGATTCGTCTCTTCCCTTTACTCTTTAATTTTAGTCATGTACTACTGCACGTGTGGTTCAATTGGTTTAGTCTCATCGATGTGCTTTCAATTGCAATAACATATTTGGCTTATTTATTAATCTATTTGAGCTTGCTCAATCTGCTACAGTAACTATTTCTTATTCCATCCTGTGTTTAGTTTTTCAAAATTCCGCGTTTTAATTGAGAGACCTAATTCACCCCCTCTGGTGTTGCTGTTTGGGCCTACACTTTGGATGTGGAATGTCAATCAAGTTTCACATTTATCTTGAAACCAATTTGAAGACTTATAAAAATAGCTTTATTATTCTGAAGATTACACTTTGGACAGTAAGACGCAATAAATAATGTACCCCGTCTGTCCCTTTTTAAGTGTGTTCCTTCGTAAATCCAATTTTTAAAGAAAATATTATCATTGCATCTTTCACATCAACTTTACCCCCACTTTACATTTTCCACGTCACATTTTACCTCCACTTTTACTCATTAACTATTTACCCACTAACTTTTCAAAAGGGCAAAATAATAATTGTACAACTTTTACCCATTAACTTTTCAAAACACACACTTATTAAGAGACAGCCAAAAATGAAAAATGAAACACTATAAAAGGAACGGAGTAATACAAGTCTACAAATACAACGATGAAGCTATCTACTCGTTGATAGCAATAACTAAATGTTTTTTTTTAAAGATGTTGAGGATAGCTCAGTTGGTTGAGCTCGCTCCCACAAGGAGCCCTCCATCTATGAGGTCGGGAGTTTGACTCCCACCTGCCCCCCTTCCCCCTAGTCAAAAAATAATAATAATAATAAAAAATAAAAATAAATGGTTTTTTTTTTTAACTACAGAAATAACTAAATGGTGAAGCGAGTTTTCCCTGCACTTGCCATTGTATTCTTAGATATTTGTTTTTCGTGCACTTGCCATTGTATTTCTTAGATATTTAACAGTTATACATTATTGGTTTTGTTGTGGTCCGAATAAATTATAAATCTGGTAGAGTGTTAGAGATGTATGTGCAGAATAGATTTTGCAACAGAATAATGTTTGGGAGTACAACCATGAATTGGTTTTTTACCATTTTACCTTGCGTTAGGGGGGCCACTGTTTCAGTGGTATTCTGAGAGCAGCTAGTTTGTGCATATTGCCAAAGATTAGGTTTGTCTCCAATCATTCCCGCCCGTACCCCCAATGATAGAGGACTAGATGGGTTCTATTATTGTTGTTGTTGTTGTTGTTTACCATTTTGCCTTGGGTTATTTGTTATGGTATTATGTGTATGAATTGCCCTTTAATATCCATAATTATTTCTAAATATTATGAATTAAAATATCATTTCGAATAGATTTTGCAATACGTTGAAAATAGTACTAATTAAAATATCGTTTGCAATATTCAGTAATTAAAATACAATTAATTAAAAATATTTTGAATAGATTTTCCAATAAATAATGAAAAATATTATTAATTAAGGTTAAAATATTGTTTGCAATATTATTAATTAAAATATTTTGAATATATTTTGCAATATTTACATTTTGGAATGATTAGAATACATGAAAAGTATTTCCGAAAATGTTTAGAAAAAATAAATGAATAACTCAAATTCACGGATATGTTCATATATACCAACCCTCACAAATCTCTATGAGTGAAAGGTGTGAGACCTAAGATTCTTGTGTTTATTAGGCCTGAACTCGAGCTGAATAAAGGGTCCACAAAATTTGCATACTGGAAAAAGTAAAGCTGGCTTCATACAAGGAGAGAAGGGGCACCACATTGATGTTTGAGAGCTCAGTCATGCTAATCTTCTACAGAGAATATAGTGCTAAATACTCTGATGATCACATGGATTCAGGACTCAAGATTTTAAAAAGGGTTCACATCATCTTCAGTTTAAATACGGACTTTCTCAAAAATCTTACCGGTAAGTTAATTCACTTGGATTATTTTTTTTATTTTTTCTTTATTTACAAAATTTAAGTTTGGATCTTTAAATTTTTACGTTTTAGATTCCTCTTGTCGAGATGAACCAATTGCCAAAACACTCCTTAATTGGTAATAGTTAACTCTTACTGGTAAAAATATTTGAACAAAATAAAAATAATTAATTCCATTAAGTAGACAGTCCACATTTAAAATATCCTGTTCAGTTCAAATTAATTAAGAACCGAAATACTCAATGGCTGGTCACTATCTAATTCCAGCCTTAGGGTGGTCCCTTTTGGGAATAAAAGTCGAGGTATTGAAGCTGCAGGCATAAAGGAAATGGTCCTTCAGCCCCAGGGTTAATCTGGTTGCTCGGTGAATTTACTCTCCACATAGTTGTCTACAATTCGATTCTTAGAGTCAGACCGTAAGAAACTAATTTCTTGTGAATTCCTTAAGTCTATGATGGCCTGTGACTTTGTTTTAACCAGGAAAAAGATTAGTTGAAATACCCGCAAGTTGATCCAGATACCCTGACCATAAAAAAAGAAGAAAGGAGATGGTCCTCCTCAAGTTGCCCCTCCAGTCTAGCTAGGCCGTCAGTTGTCAATTTGCAAGGTCCCCAATTGTGCAATCAACATGTAGAGGATTGATATGAATAATTGGGGAATATATCTCTAGGTAAGGCCATACCAGAAAATAAATTGGAAAAAAGAAAAATATATCTTTTGTTGCATTTGCATATGTTACTACTAGTGAATGACTCATGCCTGAAGGTACTCACCGAATGAAATTTGATCATCAATGAATTGCATGTACTAAAGAAATTTGATCATCAATGAATTGCATGTACTAAAGGTACTTCTTGCCTAAATCATCTCACTGCACAACCTTATCATATAGCCCTGCCTCATAACCAACTAATAAAACTTGGTTCTTTTCCAAGATGTCTCAAGACAACAAACACAACAGCTAATTAAAACACATTTGATGAACCAAAAAAAACAGTGAACAAACCTATGTGTGTTTAGAATGGAATGGAAAAAGCTTTCCTTTTCAATTTATTATTGCATTATGATTGGGAAATAGGAAAAACAATAATGTAGGGGGGGGGGGGGGAGTGGGAGAAGAAGAAGAATAAAAGTGATAATTGCACACAGTGAAAATATGGAAAAGATAGCCCAAACAACACACTTAAAAAGGGACTGAGGGAGTAATATTTTCTATTAATTCTATCATATGTCATCAATTTTACTTCTAAGTCAACCACCAAACTTTGGCCAATCTACATTGTTAATGGGGAGAATAACCGGACAGTGGCACCAGGGGCAAAAAATTACGTTTTGCTGGTGTACTTTTTTGGAAATCACCAAGTCATGACAAGCAAAATAAATATTCCATATATATGGTATTTTAGATGTGTACTGCCCACAATACCCCTCATCTCTCTCTCTCTCTCTCTCTCTCTCTCTCTTCATCGATACAGATACTTAATTGGTTTGTTACTTGTCATGGTGCAAATTTATTTATGTAAGTTGCAATAGTGAGGAGGAAGGGTGCAGAATTTTACATGCCGAGGTGCAATATTAGCAATTTCAGTGCAAAAACTTATTTTTTGACCAACTTGGTTCGTTACTTGTCATGATGCAAATTTATTTATGTAAGTTGCAATAGTGAGGCGGAAGGGTGTAAAATTTTGCATGCCGAGGTGAAATATTAGCAATCTCAGTCCAGAAACTTTGTTTTTTTGACCAACTCTGTCGTTCAGACGTGGTGCAAATTTGTTTATGTAAGTTGCAATAGTGAGGAGGAAGGGTGCAAAATTTTACATGCCGAGATGCAATATTAGCAATCTCAGTCCAGAAACTTATTTTTTGACAAACTCTGTTTATTTAGTCATGGTGCAAATTTATTTATGTAAGTTGCAATAGTGAGGAGGAACGGTGTAAACTTTTACTCCATCCCAAGGTGCAATATTAGCAGTCCCAGTCCAGACGTGGGTATTTCGGTCAACACGAAAATGGGTACCATGTATACGCAAATAAAATTTTCCGTTTCATGTTGGGAGCAATTTCCAGAAACTGTACCATTGAACGGTAATAATTTGCCCCTACTGCCACTGTCGGGTAATTTGCCCTTGTTAATAAGATATGGAAAGGAGCAATTTCAAGGGAGGAGGCCAACACTGTAGGTTAAAACTCAGTCGTGACAGCTGAAGGTTTATTTTGGTCTTCGCCTATCGCCAGCGTCTTTTCTTATGTAATGACGATAACACGGTTAATAAAAACTTCTCCCTATTATCAAAAAAAGAGGCCAAGGAATATACGGCATGACTGAACTGTGTACAAGTCAAAATCTAACAATGACAAGAGGACCTAAAACTTTGGATGGTAGGGACCCAATGACATCAAAAGCAGAAAATGACAAATGAGAAGAGTGACCCCATGAATCAATAACCTCCGGACACCCTGTAGCACTTTTCAGTTTTCCCAAAGTTAATTTGGTAAGAAATACGAAACCCGAATTCTCTCTAGTTGGACTAATTTTAAGGGAACCGATTTCTCTATAGTTGGACCGTAGAGAAACCTTTGTTGTTATATCTTAATGTTTATTTTTGCATTCCACAGTTCAATTCTTCCCATGATGAGTTATTTTAAAATTTGAACAGTTAAAAATACTTTTACACGGTCAAGATCTGCGAGGCTCTCTACAATCCAACATTAAAGGAGCCAGTTCATTTGCAAGAGGCTTCCAAAACCTCATATTCACATGCTCCTGTGAAGGCCAAACATAGATTCTCTAAATCTCTAGCTTTTTCACTTTTAGGAGAAATCTCCTCCAGTCAAAAAACCATCCTCTATCAATTCAAATCTCATATGCATTATTGCTACTTTTGAACAAGGCATTAATTATCTTGGCCCTGTTCGGTTAGGGGGTTTAGTTTTTGTTTTGTTTTGTTGACATCATCATTTTCCTCATTTCTCTCTCTATCTCTTTTCACTCATTACACCTTTTGACATCATCAAAACTAAACTAAACTACCAAACGAACACAGATCTTTGCTGTCATATCTTCAAAGTGCTCCTTTTTTTTTGTACAAATGCTTTGCCAGTTTTTAGAACATAGATGGAGACTTTTTAGCAGTATCTTCCTAGATCAAATCAAAAGTAAAGCACTAGTTTTCCTCTATGTGAAGGCAAGTTTTTTTCTTTTTTTTTTTTTTTTTTTGTGCCAGCCCATGGGCTTTTCAAGAGGTTTTTGTGTTCTGACTTAATGTAATTCATTTCTTTAAGCCCATTCCTCTAGAATATTTGTGTCCAAAATCCAGGCTAGGCTCAGACAAGGGAGATGAAGCTAAACAAGATGCAATTCAAACCAGGAATTAACACTAAATGAACCACGCCCGCCTAACTAGATGAATAACAGCAGCAGCTACTGGGGAGAAATAGGCGATGTTACTCTTCCACATAAGTTAGCAATCAATTCATAATGATTTACTGGCCAGGACCCAGATCCTCCTGTTTCATCCGAATCTGTAGATGGTGTTGAGTACCACAATGTCATCAAACGGAGGACTAAAAAAGTTCATATTCAAATGCTGAAGCAAATCACAGTGACGCAAGCCATGACGTCGAGATAAATACATATTCGAAGAAACCAAACCATTAACGAAAGATTCTTTTCTACGTGGCAGTTTTTTCAAGACGGGAGATTATGGCCCCCTTTTGTAGTTTTGTTGAATTATCGGTCAATTATGTAAAAAGGCTATTAGGCTATGATAATAGGTTTAGACTTTTGTTTCCAAGTTTGTCTATAAATAGACAAGTCTTGCACTTGTATTGTATTCTCATGTATAAATTCTCACGTAATAATATTTTTCTTTTGTCTCTCAATCGTCCGCTTCCCCATCTTTCCTTACCGTTATCTTTTCTTCTTTCTTTTTTACTAGTTGTTATTGGTATCAGAGCATTGGTTTAGATAACTAATAAGAAATCCTTGGTGAAAAGCTGAAGAAGCAAGACCAAGTCTGTAAATTCTTGTAAGTATTTCTCCCAGTACCCAGTAGCCCCAAGTGAACCTGCTAATCTTGGAAATTGAATGGACATCCAACGAGCTTTAACAGGAGACACATGGGCCTCTCTTTCCTGAGAGGAATTAAGGCGCCAAATACTTGCTAATTGAAAGGAACTCAATGGGCACACAGAATACATACATGCACAACCACAACTATATCTTTAACCACTTCTGATATAGTTATACTTTATCAGTAATGTTCAATGAGAACCCCTTACACATATCGTTTACGTGTTACAGCCAAAAAGAGCAGGAATGTCATAAACAACTTTGATCTTTAAAACGTAGTTCAGTATTCTATACGAAATCACAAATAACTTGACCTGAAAACGTAGTTTAGTACTCTATAAACAACATATTTACACACAAAGCAAGGGAGTTGACAATCATATATCACCTGCCAAACCAATCTTTCTGTGGCTAGACATTACTGTCGTTGTTCATCACCTTATCCAGCACCACGTTAAGGTCCACAGACTGCCCATTCTGTGTCAATTTCCTCACAGTTGCTCTCACTAAGTCCCTCCGAAACCCCATCACTGTTACCCTATCAACAACATCATCCATCAGATCCTTTTTTCCAGTCTCGCCAGAACTTGATCCAGTATCCACAATAGAGGCAGTCGGGAGCGCGTGTGGTAATATCTGGGGTTTAGGGAGTTGGATGTAATAATTACTTCCACCACCCTGGGCTGAAGAGGAAGGAGAGAATTCTGAAGGTTTTGTTGTTGACGTACGGTAGTGGGAAGAAGATCCATAGTAAGAATGAAAATTGCCGAAATTAGCATGCTCTGGTGTCTGGGAATACCCTGAAGGAAACTCACAGTTAGGCCCTTTCGAGGGTTGACCATGCATCTGTTGAGAGGAATGCAAATAAAACTGGTGGTGGATAGGTGGTGCATCTGTGGGCAGAGAGAAGGATTGGTGGATGTTTGGACGGTAGTTATGAGGTGGCATAGGAGGTGTTTCTTCAGGATGATGTTGTGCCCATGAATGTTGGTTTTGAGGATTAACTTCGTGAAGAGGTGGATGATATTGCGGTAGTTGGGTTGATTCCCCCGTGACTTGAGGAAGGTTAAGAGCAGGTTGATAGAATTGAGGAGGTACTGCAGGTGGAGGATGCGATTCCTGACTAGGAGACAGATCGTAATGCTGATAAGAGGTTTCTAAAGCTTTTGCAGCCGGAAAATAGTAAGACTCAGCTGGTGGACAGGAAGGAATGGGGTTCTGCAATATTTGACTTTGAACTGGTGCTGAAACAGGTGCTCCAGCCGGGGTTGCATTTTGAAAATGAAGGGTCGAAGGAGCATCAGGAATGAGAGCAGGAAGTTCTAGTGAAAAAGCACCAGAAACAGGTCGAGGATGAAGGGGCTGCTCAGAAGCAGGTGATGCTTTTGGTGCTGATTTAGATTGATCTGCAGTGTTGTGGTGTCCTGGTTGTGGGCTACTCTTCGAACCCTGAAGTTTGGCAAGCTGAAGCAGGGTTTCTGTTATTTCCTGTTTATCCTTAAGAAAATGCACACCATCTTGAACCTGCATGCAGAGATTGACATGTATTAACAAACCAATGCCTAAATACAGAAGTTATCTTAACCTTCTCGCCCTATATTTAACGGACCTCTGTTTTTCATAAGGTTAAACCATCATAATTGCCAAGTGAGAATCCTAGGTTTGTTCGAATACCCATGGCTTCTCACATCCCATTCCTAAATTGTTAACATGCCAGAAGTTTAAAGGGGAACATGCTTCCCACAGTGGATCATCAATGTAGATTATAAGCAAGGATCAGAAAACATAATGTTCTCTCAGCCTCCCACAGAAAGAAAGAGGAGGGGGGGAGTGAAAAATATTAGAATAAAGGGAATACTAAGGAAGGGACAATAATTGGAAATTAACTGAAATGGGTTAACCAGGTCCTAGAATGTAAGATGAGCTGTGATAAGTGTCTCACGAAGCGTAGGTCAAAAACTAGAACCCATTAAGCCCTTGAACCTCTTGTGGCCACCTCTAGGGCTATGCCTGGTAATTAACCGGTAGGTGTCAAATGGGCAATGCATGTACTGGAGGACTAGTTGGGGTGAAAGCCTTGGCATACCATTCTCAAGGTAAACATTAGCTGCCACCACCAAAAAACAAGACAAAAAAAGGAAATGAAAAGAGAGATTTTTTTTAAAAAAAACACCCGGAATGAAGTAGTAGTCACAAGAACCCCAACTAGAAATCTGCAGAGTAATCTAAAACATTAGCCTTAACTACCATCTACACAGTAGTCTATCCGCTACTGGGAATGTATCAGCCATTACTTCCTGGTAGCCAACTATGGTCTGCTTTTCGTATCTCCGACTTTAAGGGCGTAACATTAAAAGGTGAAGCTTCCTTTTCGAATATTCCAGAGAGGAGTTGTGACAACGAATAGGTCACATGATGATTAAATGGATAAATAATAACAGTATAACAGAAAAGCACAAGAGAAACCTCTCTCAGAATATTTTCTAGCTGTCTCAGCTTTCCATCTGCTCTTCCATTGTTGTACTCAGCGGAGATCTTCAGATTGTCAACTGAATTCTCAAGCTGGCGTATTTTAGTCTCCATTTGAGAGAGTCTTGCACTAAGACCATCAACCGAATGCAACAGGTTGTCAAAATGCTCCTTCATTTTCTGATCAATCTCGGAAACTAGTGCCATCCGTACTTCCTCGCGACTGACTTTTCCAGAATCAATGTGGTCCGCAGAATTGCAATTCTGTATGTGTAACAGAACCAACTCTTAGCAAGTGTAATAGTATATGATGTCGAAAGCAAGATGCAGCACTTCAAAAAGAAAAATAGCAGAAGACTTTTCCTTATCCTTTAATCAATCTCAGGCAATAATGCGCAGCATGTATTATACAGTTGTTGCCTAATCAAACTCTGAAGTCAATGCCGCCCCAACTTACATGGAAGTGACCCATAAACATAATCAACATGGTAAATAGAACTGCAATACAGGATGACATAACATTTAAAAAGTTCTCAGACTTCCTGAAGAAAATCACAAGAATCACCATGGATATCAAGACCAACTACTGAGGAAAAAGAAATTTTAAGTATTCTGATGCAGGCAAAGCCTCCTTTCCATCAAGGTAACTTCGTTTCTTGGAACCAGTTTAACAAGTTCTAAGTGATTCCATCAAGCCCTATGATCGAATTGTCTAAATTTAGGATCTTGAAGTTACATTCGTTTCTTGTAGATACAAGTAGCACACAATTCTTGAATGAGTTTTGATTACCATAACAAGGACAAGCAAGCAGAGATCTGAACAAGGTGAGGTGAGGCAGTCAGATGTTATATGAAACAGGATTTGGAGGGTTGGTTTTGGACTTTCCAAGCAATGTGTAATAGTCAAATAGGAGGCACACAACTAATTATTGATGCCAAGTTTTCATGTGAGCAAATGCAATTTAAAGGATATGGATCATAAATCTCGTACGCGTAAGTATATAATAGCATGATCTTTTGTATATGACACAAAACTCATCGATCATGAAGAAGCATATTACCAAAAGAGAAATATCCCCAACACAATCCACGCCTACACACTATGATATCCACTTACCAAAACGCTTAAATTCAAATATTTTACGTCAAGCGCATACTTTTGCACCATTAGTTATCTTAGACCACATTTATTTTAAAGCCAAAATGTAATTTATGGATGTGTTGACGTTGCTACGTTGAAGCCATATATCTGCCTTGTTTGCACTCTTCTCTAATTGACGTGCTGCCTACATTTACAAAGTACTACTACTGCAATCATTGGTCTCCAATGCACAAAACCATAACCACATTATACTATCTTAGTTGGTGACATGGTGTTGTCTCTTGTTTAAAATCTATTTCTTCACTATTGTTGTTTTCTTCTTTAAAATTACTCTCACAATCGCGTAATTTCAGAGTTTCAGGTACACTCCTACTCCACATGTTGCCTAAACTGCCCCTGAATCTGTAGGATAAAGCCTGCTCGAATCTAATGGCTGAAAATTAACAAAATTCATGCTCACCACTGAAAATCCCTTTGGGTAGCCACTTACGTCCGTGGCTTATATACCTAGTTTGACTATGTTACTATCCATTTTTCTTTTTCCAATTCCCAGAAAGGTTGAAAGGAAGCAAATAATATACAGTAATAGCGTTATACTATACTTTGACTGAGAATTTGCTGCTCTCCACCTCAGGTCACACTCGGGAGTAATAATTATGCGCTCCATACGAAACTTATGATACTAAATCAACTAATATAAAAAAACTCAGACACCATATGATCAGACCAGAGCACGTCCAACCCTTGAGTGCTTCTCCTGGACAGTGGCAATGGCATTAAGGATTGTGTGGGTCAGCTAATCCATGGTGAAAATATAAATGACTTTAATTATGGTATAAACTTTCAGGCAGTGACCTGACATGATGCAGTGCACCGTGCAATTACCCCACTTCCTAACCTCAACCCAGTTTCCGTAAAATCAATAGGAATGCGCCAGCCATGATACAATCACTCAAAGAGCTGGATAACTATCCCCATTATAGCATTCTGATTGAGCTTCTCTGCAGTTAAGGAAATTCAACTTCCCGGTGTAGTGTTCCATTCATGGTATCATGTTACATATCGATGATTCAAGCCTCACACCTTATAATTGGTCGTTTATTTATTTCAAGACAAATGTATCACGGTCGTATGACTACCGATATCCTATCAACCAAACCTTTGTTCAGGATAATCTTCGCGATAAGCCTTTCAAAATATTTAACCCAGATATCGATATTTAGACCCGTGGTAGGCAATTGAAAAGTGTAACTAGTAGCTGATTTTCTAACTGCAGATAATTTATTTATTTTTTTGATAACTGGGTGGTCGGGGCAGCTTGCGCGCACCTCGACTAATCCCAGAGTCACCCTGTCACACACATAGACCGGGCAAACCAGCCAAGTTAAAAAAGAAGAGTTGAACCCAAGACCTCCTCTTTCTTAGGAGGAGTCCTTACCAACTCATCTCCCCCTTGGGGTTTAACTGCAGATAATTCTA
Organism: Gaultheria prostrata; assembly: GCA_036023075.1. Lineage (NCBI taxonomy): Eukaryota > Viridiplantae > Streptophyta > Magnoliopsida > Ericales > Ericaceae > Gaultheria > Gaultheria prostrata. The sequence goes on along the minus strand of JAXBDA010001847.1, from coordinate 28,228 downwards.
GTCCACAACATTAACATATACTACTACTACTACTACTACTTTTGATTTCTTCAACTTACGCCCATTTAGATTGTTGTATATATCCCTTTCATATAAATTAAACAATATTCGGTAATTTTTATCGAGAGAGAGAGAGAAAGAGGGAGAGGGAAGAAGCGTACTGTGATAGTGGAGCGGCGAGAGTGTGAGGAAGCTCCAAGTGATGGATCAGAATTGAAACCATAGCATCGACCATCGGAGAAATCATCGTCGCTATCATCGTCGGGGGTAAAGAAAGTGAAGGAATCTTTGGTGTTGGATCTAGAAAGCTGCTCCATGATTTGCTTGTCCTCCATGAACTCCGACGTCCTCATTGATCGAGGAATCGTCGAAAGCAATTGATCAAACTCAATGGATTCACAACTAATAAAGTAATTTTACAGCTAGAGTGATTGTCGAAACCAGTATAAATGCCTACTCAATCATACATTGGCTTATTTGCAAAAACACCCCCTAAACTATCACTTTGTTGCAACATGACCCCCTAAACTACCAAACTTGCCAACCTCACCCCTCAAACTATCAAAAACGAGCAACAACACCCCCCGACCTAAAACCCGTTAAAATCATTAACGGCGTCGCGTGAAAAGTCCATCATACCCCTCCTTTGGTTAATAGGGTTTCACTACTGTGACGACACTTTGTGATTTCCTTCCTTCCTCGTTCTCTCTCTCTCTCTCACTTGCGAACCCAGATCGACCGATCGATCTCACAGCCATGGTCGAACCCATTCACATACACACACTCTCTCTCTCTCTCTCTCCCCTCTCTCTCTCTCTCTCTCTCTCTCTCTCTGAAACCCTAAACACTCTCTCTCTTTCTCTCCGCCCACGGTCACATCTTTCGATCTCAACGAACCCAGATCGAGAAAAAAGCGAAGAAACTCATCGGAAAACCTTCGATTTCCGAGATATTTGAGGCCGTAAGTTCTGTATTTTCCCTCTATCGTAAGTTTTGTGCATTGTTTTGTTGCTTGAGAACATTTTGTATTTTTTGTAGTTCGATTGAAACCCTAAAATTCTGTACGTTCGATTGAAACCCAAAATGGTTTGATTGAAACCCTAATGGTTCGACTGAAACCCTAATGCTCAAATTAGACCGTACGGCCAACGAACCTTCTTCCTGGATTTTTCACGGTCAATGACCTTCTCATCACAACCCTTTCTCGGCATTCGCATATTGGTATTCCATTGCCATCATTGGCTTGTGAATTTGTGATATGGCTGGAGCTACTGCTCATGGCAAATAATGTATAACTGAGAGACACAGAAAGAATTAGTAAATCTGGGTTTTTTGCATTGAAATGCGGGCTTCAAATCTGGCACGTTTATTTATTGGGTTTTTGTTGCATGTTTCGTTTTTTTAGTCTGGAAAGAATTTTCTAAATTTTATGGATTTCGGTTTGCATATTCAAGTATGAAAATCTGGAAAACCTGGGTTTCACCATGGAAAATCTGGGTTTGAATTTGGATTCTGGAAAATGGAAAATATGGGTTTTACAATGGAAAATCTGGGTTTGAATTTGGATTCTGGAAAATGGAAAATCTGGAAAAAATCTGGAAAATCTGGGTTTCAATCTGGAAAATCTGGAAATGGAAAATCTGGGTTTCAATCTGGAAATTCTGGAAAATGGAAAATCTGGAAAATCGAAAATTCTGGGTTTCAATCTGGAAAATCTCGGTTGGAATTTGAAAATCTGGGTTTTTCGGGTTAGAAAGGTCTGCAACATTGAAAATCATGGGTGAACAAAATCTTCACCCTGATTGGTTGAAATGGTGTGGGGTCCACGGAATCAATACACTTTTTGGTAAACATGACATCACTTTATGGTGGGATCCACACCATTTTTAGTGGACCCCACACCATTTCAACCAATTAGAATGAGGATTTTGTTCACTCTGATATAGAGCCCACACTCTTAGGTGTATATTTGGATCAATTCTGGGTACTAAATTCTGGGTACTTAGCATTTCTGGGTTTCAAATGCATTTGCAGACTCTTCTCAGGAAAAAAGTACTAAAAAAGGCAGTGGACTGGCAGTTGTAGAATCTACTGTAACGTAGCCAAAAGGACACGTGGCATTGATTTATGCATTGTTTTTTACCTATAAAAACTGGTCCAATCAGAAAGTCTGGATATCCAGATGAGTATCCAGAAACTATCCAGAATTTGAACTTCAACAGTCCAGATTGATTTCAAGTGAATCTGAATCGTTGAACGGATGAAGTTCAAATTCTGGATAATTTCTGGGTATCCATTCTTGGTATGTAACAGTGCTCGTGATACAACTGTACAAGTCCATGAGAGCATCTACAGCCCTTATGCAAACGCTCACCCAAATCACCTTTAAGTTATTTCCCCGAGCCTATATTAAATTGAGTTTTACCATTTTTTTTTTACTCAAATCAAGGAGACCTAATCCCTTTACCAAATTTCCAACGACTAATTTTTGGTTGCCGTCAGTTATGGGTTGCTGGTGGTTGTGGTGGTCGACGGTCGCCCAGATCGAGTTATCTGATGGAGTTTGTCATTTAGTAAAACCCAGCGCTACATGCTGGTTTGTGCCTCAAGATCTGAACCCATATGAATAACACAGGCTTATAAAAAAAGAACGATTGCGATCGTTGTGGTGGTGTACAAAATGAACGATTTATCAAGGAACATGAGAAAGTTATTTAGTAAACATAAATGTAAAGTTTTTCAGACATTTTTATGAATTGATTTATGAAGAAACAGAGTTACCAAAAGTGGAGTGTGAAATTTTGGTTTTCACGCTCGACATTAAGCCTCGAACAAGAAGAGCATAAAATGTCAAGTCTGGTGTAAAAATATCACTGCTCATTAAAAAAATAAAAACACATTTAATGCTCAAAAACAAAAATAAATAGACATAATAGACTAGAAAAATGATCACATCTACTTTAATTTATGTGAGATCCGTCAAAGAAACTCTTAAACCCATTCGGATAAAATAAAAAAAAAACACTCTTAAACCCATCACAGAATGGTTACCAGTTTCTCATTCTATTAACTGCATAACCATAGCCGGATAGAGTGATGGACATCCTCTGGCCACCGAAATGATAAAATCCTGCATATGTTACAACATCGTTGGCAATTCAAGTCGATGAATATCTCATAGTGCATTGGCCGATTAGAAGAAATTAACAGAAAATTTAAATAAAGGAAAAAACATCCACAACTAATGTACGAAATACAGATAAGGATAGCATGAAAAAATGGGGAAAAAAATCCATTAGGATAGCCAAAATCTACTCAATCTCTACTTCGGCTTCAACACATTGCATCCCTTCGTCACCATCTTTATTATCAAAAGCCGCCTCAATTTTCTCCTCCTCCATTGTAACGCTCTTCTGCTGCAAATCGTGATTCAACCTTCCGATCTCAGCATCCTTCTCTTCTATTTTATCTTGCAAGATGAGCACCTGCAAATCGACCCATATTAGAATTACTAGAATGCAAAACTACTTGGATGTAAGTGGTTAAAAATATTTCAAATCTATCCTATCTACCGGCAATCAAAGGAGCAGCAGAGCCTAACGCACATCTTGGAGTTTTCAGTACAACTTGGTACAAAAAAGCTTAAAAGTTCAATATCGAAATAAAAGATGCGTAGATAGATACAAACCATTTCATTTGATTTTTCCACATCGTTTGTCAGTCCGTCCATAAGCTTATACAATCCTGTATGGAGCATTCCAAGAATAATATAAACAACACAGGCCTATAACAAAGGCAATGAGAACATCTAGAAAACTGTCAGTCTAAGAATAAGCACAAAACCACAATACTTAACGGAGATAAAACTGGCAATCTTGAGGATTCTCTCGTAAGACAGAGCAATAACATAGGCTATCATAAAAATCACAAGGACTACATGAGCCTATTTTCTGCAGGATATACAAGTATACAACACGGGATTGTCCAATTAATTATAGAATATGCCGCAACTCCTAATCATTTCACCTGATTGGAATAAAAAATCAAGAGAATTAGAATTGCTTCCCTTACTCTTGATGATGTTTGATTTCCTAGACAGTACGTATTAACTACATTTTTATTTGATTTCCTAAACAGGGATTTATGTAATCAAATGCTGGGAGATGTTTGAGCACAGTCTGACAAACAAATCAATTCAAACAGGCAGCACTGAAATCACAAACATAAACAAAAAGAAGACATGTAATACATTACAACTTGCCCAACTTTTTATGATCCAATACAGTTGATAAATTACTGACCTTCAAATTGACTTCTGAGTTCCGCATTCTGAGATTTTTGAAGAGCAAGTTTCATTCCTAACTCGTGGATCTGCCAGAGGAAACAATGAGGCGTTTGGGAATTTAAAGCTGATTTTAATAAAATCCCTCACCCGATGCAGGGTAGAAGTCCCTCGTGCCATCATACCTGGTAGAAAGCATTTACAAGCTTTCTACGATCTCTGTCTTAGATTCTAAATTTTTAGAAAAAGATTTCCCCAAAATAATTAGTATAATATGGGGACCACAAAATGACTTACCCCCCTAAAATATCATAACTTTCACTTACAAGATATATGTCCTTTGAAAGATAAGGAAATCCAAAAAAAAAAAAAAAGGCAAGGTAAATGAAGCAGAAGAGATTTGATATAAATGTAATCTAGTAAAGAGCCTCTGATACAGTCTATCCCTTCAACTCCACCACTGTGCAGTATCTGAATACATAGATTTGATGTATTAAACTATTACAATAAATAGTACCTTTCCTTCATTAGCTTGGTTTCCGATCTCCTCATTTTCCTCCTGCAGGGTCCTACATTTAGCCATTAGCATCTTGCCCATTTTGCTCTGTGGGGTAAAATTAACAGCAGCATCATTATCCTGCAAGTCCTTTATTTTCTTATCCTTCTCCTCCACCAAACTCTGGCATTACAAGAAACAAAATAAATAAGTTTATCTAAGAAAGTAAGAAACAGTTAAATATATTGATATATGTTTATAAACACACACTTGCATGACATTTGAATAGCACCAAAAGATTCCTGATCCATCATTGCATAATCCTAAATAACACCACGAGTAAAGAAACATAGTTCAGAAACTGGCAAGACTCAACCACTGTCCTGCAGTTGCTTTCGAAGGATGGGCATAAAGGGCATAAGCCGCATAACAAATACCCAATTCATATGAACCACTGGTTATTGAACCACCTACGTAAACTCGTCAGGCTAGGAAAGGGAAAATAGTGGTGTGAAGTCTTTTATCAAAAGCACTTCAATGAAAGCCCAACATGATTCAGAAGGCCTAAACTACCATCTTTGCCTAGTGTTCCTAATGCGCCAGAGTGATAAAGAAAATTTTGATCCAGCTGAGTCGTCATCCCAACTAAAACCAGCATAGATATAAGCTGCCGGAAATATCTTGGGATAAGTAGTGATCCAACAAGCACGGACACTTCCAAGGTGTAGTGTTCATATCAGCTACCAAAACAACAACACCCTTTGGACACCCCCGAAAAACCAATAGGACAGCAGTCAAAAGTGTCGAATGATATTTTAGAAAGAGACATGCTTCAGTCACTTGGGAGACACAGTCTCCGTCACTTGGACAAATTTAAATCAAGTTAAAACTTGGCAAAATAACAACTAGCAATGCGATAAAACAGAAACAAGTGGTTTTTATACGTATTAATTCATTTTCATTAAAAATAGTTACTTTTATGAACCTAAGTAGCATTACATTTTGTCTTCACGATTTTTTCTAGTATGTAGAGTATAAAGATGATAAAAATTCTTACTATTTTGATAAGACAAAATATGAATATAATTGTGATGTGAAGGATCAAAGTAGACATCATTTTATTTTTGCAAATAAAAAAATTAGTTCAACAAATCGTCCCAATTGTGTCTGTGAACTCCCACAACACCTAGGCATGAAAGTGATGTGCAAATGTGAAGTACAAGAGCGTGAGGACACACTCATATCAATGGATAGCTTCTGTGATTAAGTTCTACTTAAGACTGTGTAACATGGTATTAGAACAAAAGCACCCAAATGATAAATAGGGTGTCGATTCCTAGCCAGCATGCAACAGGTACTACCCAGTGAACATGTTGTACTTGAGGAAGGTGTAAAGTGAGTCCTACATGCCTAGGGCACAAAAGTAGTGCCCAACATATTTAATGTAAGGGCGTGCTAACCTCGCATAGTGCTTTTTAGACCAAGTTGTGCCCTATGTCATGAATTTTTTAAAGTTTTCATGGTTTTGGTTGGTGTGTTTGTATTTTGTTGTTTGTCATGTGTCCATATCCGACCTGTTTACGTGGTGATCCGGTAGTTTTATGGCACCATCTCTATTTGCATTTGTTTTGCAGTATTCACTACGTTTCTTTCTATGTAGGAGGTTTTGCATATCCACGTATGCAAGAGCCAATGTCCCAAAGTCCCAAGTTCCCAACAGCTTACGCTTTTGATCTAACACATACATAAGCACAAGATGCCAATGACAGTGAACCTTGTTATAGCTTGTCCCACATTGGTTAATTAATATCTCCAAAACTAGTATATGAGCTTGGGCAGCCTCTCCACTCATTGCCAATTGGTTTTGAGTTGGATGTTTAACATGGTATCGGAGCTAGGTTTTCGGAGGATTTTGGACAAGACTCTCTTGGTTATTTCCCCGTTTGTGCCATAAGTGCACCATGGTTCGTTATGATTCCAATGTTGAGGATCCGTTGTTTACCTCTCCACATGCGGGTCAGGGGTCGCACGTGCGGGGGAGTGTTAGAGTTTGTCCCACATTGGTTAATTAATACCACCAAAACTAGTATATGAGCCTGGCAGTCTCTCCACTCATTGCCAATTGGTTTTGAGTGGGATGCTTTAACAAACATAGTGGCCTTGCATTGCAGATGCCACTATCACATCAGGTTCGTGGAGAACGAGTAGGGCTCCCTCTTTTGATGTGAATTACTCTTTAAGTCCCTTCTTATAAGATGGATACTTTTCTTGTTGGCCTGCTCAATCTGCAAAACAGAACACCATTAGCTACACTTCGGAGGGAAATGTCCTCCGATTGGTTAAGTCAGTCTCTGCTCTAGGGGAAATTGTGGACAAGGAATGCTTGTCTGAGAACTCTAGTGCTAATGAAACAATAAAATTCCTTATAGTACTCTCAGTATTGGATTTCAAATGGATTATTGTATGTATCCTTCCAGTATTTATAGGCGAATTTGGCCACCTACCGGTGGTAACCATACATTTAACCATGGTTGGTGCCTTAACAACAATCTTGTCAACAAGGTCCCCTCGTGCGGTTCGGTTTTGACATGCCCATGCGACTACCTTCGTGCCCAATTCTTTTTTGTGGTTGATTGGACGTTTATAAATCATTCTGGGGGGGGGGGGGGGGGGCACATGTATGCAATTCATCTTGGTCTCTTGGCCTTTGGGATATTAGCCGACCTCTCGCGAAACGTCCAGGATGAGCAGCCATAGAATGGGAATGTCAACCCGAGGTCATCAATCCACAGTCTCTTGACAATATCGGCAATATGAGCATTTGGATGACCTCCGACGTTGACTGAGCATGTTCTTCTCCTTCAAATAATCTTGTCTTTATCTCAACTAGTGTTAATTAATACGTATCATTCTTTTCACCCCTCAGGACCCCACAGTACCTTTCTTAACTTTCAAAACAACACCAGTCTCTACCCTTCAAGCCACCCTGAGTAAGTGTAGCTTGTTCAACATGCACAAAAAATCCTTCACCAAGCCGAATTGCCTCGAGCATACACCAGGCCAATGATACCCAGCCTTCTCGAAGCACAAAAGCGCAATTCGGCATTCGGCAAATCCCTAAGATTGCTTGTCTACTTTAAGGCTAAGGAAGTTGTATGGTTCCCTTATATCATCATCCTCTCAAAAAGCACAAAGAATTTCACTCTAATCCTCTAGCATGGAGTTGTGGAAGTTGTTGTCAAGTGAGAAATGAGAAAGGGCAATTGTCCAGCCCCCGTTCAAAGGCATTTCTTTGATACGTTTCCCAATATGTTTTTCAGGAAAATTGTACACATTCGAAAAATAAATGAATAAATGAATCACCCCTGTACAACGATTTTGTCTCAAAAACTTTGAAATTCAAACAATGGAGGTGTGCTAAAAGCGCCACACCCCATACATAGCTCTTGCTTTTAGCTATATCTTCCAAGGAAGAAAGGTACATAATAGACACATGAGCTCCAGACACATCCGGAGCACTAAAAAAAGACATAAAAATCTTCACTTTCATCATCCACATTCTGTGGAACCTCCATGAAATTTCTATCAACCACTTGAATGAAACAAGATGTCTTTATTTCAAGGTTCTTTTTCTTAACAACTTTACAAATACTCTTGACCAAACATTTTTCACACAAAGACATGGTTTTCCTATTTCCTCGTAATTGGCTTTCCATTAAAAGAAAACAGTAACAGTAATGTAAATTAAATCTTCCAACCAAAAACGACACTTTGTTTTATATCCCTACCAAAAGAAAAACATTTTCAATCTCAACTATAACAAAGCATAAATGAGAGCAAAATTGTGCCTCACATTTATCCCAAGGCAACTAATTGTATCAAAACTAGTCCCAATCAATTTAGGTCAAACTCTATTATTAAGTTTTCATGAGTGTGCGTTGTTCAATGTTGAAGTTGCATGTTTGACAATACTTCAAGTCGGACGGGAAGTAGTATTTTTAGTGGCGGACGGATGAGTAACGCGTAAGAACTAATCATTGGGGGACGAACACCAGCTAGTAACGGATACTAATACCAGGTACGCTGAGGAGCAAAAGGAGGATTCCGCCCGAGGAAGGGCACCTGTCTCATTAGCTAGTTTGTGAGGCAATAACTTACTAAGGCTATAATCGTCCGAGAGGATGATCAGCCATACTGGGACGGAGGCACGACCCATACTCCTACGGGAGGTAGAAGTGGGGATTTTCCGCAATGGGAGAAAGCCTGACAGAGAAATGCCGCGTGGAGATAGAAGGCCCACGAGTTCTGAACTTTTCCCAAAGAAGAAGCAATGACCGTATCTGGGGAATAAGCATCCGCTAACTCTGAGCCAGAGCCCGCAATAAAACAGAGGATGCAAGTGTTATCCAGAATGATTGGACATAAAGGTTAAAGCGGCAATAGGTGGCTTTTTAAGGCCACCGTCAAAAGATTCAAATCCCAAGGCTCAACCCTGGAGGAGAAGGTGGAAACTATCAAGCTGGAGTAAGATAGAGGCAAGGGAGTTTCCAGTAAAGTGGTGGAATGCGTAAAGACCGGAAAGAACACTACTGACGAAAGCACTCTATTGGGCTAACACTCACATTGAGAAAAGAAAGCAAGGAGAGCGATCGGGATTAGAGAGAGCCCAATAGTCCTAGCCGGCCCCAGTGGGAGGATCGCACAACTGGCTATTAGCTAAGCTCAATGGTAGAGCCCCCCCTAATAATAGCGTCATTCTACCTCGGTTGTGAGAACTTTGAACCTCATGGATAGTTCAATGTGCTCATTAGTGCCTAACCCTGAGAGGTAGATCATCAGCATACTACTTCAACGTTGAACAACGTACACTTGTGAAAACTTGAGAATAGCCCTCCTTAGGCTGATTCCTACTTGTGACACCCATGGAAACTTCTCGTAGAAGTTTTGGGTCGTGCTAACCATAGTCTTGGCAAGTTATTGTCTCACAAACTAGCTAATCAGACAAGAGCTCCCCTCAGGCGGATTACTCCTTTTGTTCATCAACCTACAGGATATTAGCATCTATTTCCAGATGTTGTTCCCCTCCCAAGGACAAGTTCATACACGTTACTCACCCACCCGCCACTGAAAACATCAATTCCCATCCGACTAAAAGCAATGTCAAACACACTACTTCAACGTTAAACAACATACACTTATGAAAACTTAACAATAGAGTCTGAGGTGAATTGGTTGGGCACTGGTTTTGATACGATTACTTGCCTCGGGATAAAAGTGGGGCATAACTTTCCCCCAATTCATGCTTTGTTACAATGTTATGATTTGGATAGAAAATGCATTTCTTTTGGTGGGAATGTAAAACAAACTTTCTTTTTTGGGTAATATGTATTTTACATTACAATTTTCCCAGTTCATGGGAAGCCAGTTACAGAAAAAGAGGAAAACCAAGTCTCAGTGTGCGAGAATTATCTCGGCAAGAGTAGTTGCAAAGTTGTTACGAAGAAGAATCTTGAAATAGTGACGTCTAATATTTCACTCAAGTGGCTAATGGAAAGTTCCATGGAAGTTCAAAACGTGGATGAGAAACGTGAAGAATTCTATGTCTTTCTTCTGGCGTATTTTCTGTATATAATTGGCCGTGTTATAGCTTTGGATGCGTCTAGAGCTCATGTGTCTATCTTGTATCTCTCTCTTGGAAAATATAGCAGAAATCAAGAGCTGCGCATGGAGTGTGCCGGTGTGGTGCTTTTAGCACACCTCCATTAATACTTCTTTGGGGTAGCCCGAAGGGTAGAGACTTGTCTACTCACAAAAGGTACTAGGGGTGAAAATAATGATAAGCATATTAACAATAATTGAAATAATGACGAGATTATTTGAAGGAGAAGAACAAGGCTAAGGAAGTCGGCGTTGACCTCGGACTCAGTCAACACTTGAGGTCATCCAATGCTTGTATCGCTGTTATTGTCAACAAACCATGAATTGACGACCTCAGGCCGACAATTCCCATTCAATGGCTGTTCATCCTAGATAGCTGAAAAGAGTGCCCGTTCGGCAAGATGACGGCCGATAGCCCAAAGACCATGAGCCTGAGAGGAACTACACACATGCGCCTTAGAACGATTGATAAACGTCCCTTCAGGAGTAAAAAGACAGGGCAGGCAGGCCGCCGAATGGTTAGAACATGAAGATTTGCGCAAGAAAAGATTTTAAAGATCGCACCTAACCATGGTTAGATGTATGGTCGCGCAACAATCCATAGAGTACTCTAACGAATTTTTCCGTTTCATTACCACCACTTGAGAGTTCTCGAACAAGCATTCCGCGTCCACAATCTGCCCTAGACCGGTAACTGACTTGATTATCAGAGAAAACATTTCCGGTCATCAACATCAGTCGGAGTGTCGCTAATGGTCTTCTGTTTTGCTAATAATAGAGCAGGTGCTATAGGTTAATAAGAAAAGTCATCATCTTCCAAGTAGAGACTCAGAGAGTAATTCTCTTCAAAAGAGGGCCTCAGGGTTATATGCCTCATCTCATGTTTTTTTTCTAAAATATTCCTCAAAGGATTTGATCACTAAAAACTGTACATCCAATTACATCATTAATCACAAACATTCTTCCAACTACATAACTGGTAATACAGAACCTTACTCTGGCAAGGTTTTGCAACATGAATAGCATAATTCATCAAATTATAACACAAGATTTACGAACAAAAAATTATTAATTCTTTCGCTAGGTGATTGCTTCTAACAAGTAGAATAGACATAACAAGTAGAATCTATACACCAAAGGCAAAGCATATCAAAGATCGGCCATAATAGAGATCATCAGGCTAAACAGAAGTCTACAACAACATGAAATCTAATGTAAATACAGTGGACTGCAAAAGTCCAATCAAAATCAAAAGTTAACTGCTTTCTGCTTATATATGCAAATTGCAAGCAAAGCATCAACCAACCACAGTGAAACATAGAATATAGATTCCTAAATCTAATTAGAATTAGGAATAAGGGTCCAGAACAAGCACCTTTAAACGTGTGAACTCTTCATGAATTGCTGGATCTAGTAGCAACCTCCTCGCCTGATGTGTTTAAGAAAAAAATTAATTAAAGAAAATAAAATAGAAACCAAAAGTAAAAATAAGAAATAGCCACTAAAAAGATAGAGTTAAACACCCAAAAGAGCATGAAAAAATGTGCAACAAGAAAAAAAGCGCATATAAAATAGCAAGACAGCGTAACGCTATTCTTTGTATTCATGGAGGAGTTTGGGAAGCATAACGAGAGAAGTACAGAAGTATCAACCTAAGAAGACAATGAGCAATTACTCAATTAGTTCCAAACTTCCAAGATAAAAGTACAATATAGTTGATATACATATCCAAAAAGCTGAAGACAACAAGCAATTAGTCAATTATAAACATAAAGTAAATGAGAACTAAAAAGCTCGGGAATAGAGATGGACATACAGGTAATCAACCAAATGAAAAGTACAAGTGTACAACAAAGCAAATTAAAAATCTTTACACCGTAACCGTCGTTTAAAAGTATGGATGCCCATTCTTTACACATTTCCGAGCAAAAAAACCGATGAATTAGTGTAATCACAACCGAAAACAATGAAATATACAATATCTCGAGCTTAGCCACCAAATGTCAACACAAATATAGCCCATGATACCACTATGATACACTTAAAAGTTATAACAGAACCCAACACATTTATCGAACCTGCATTGATGGTGGCTTAAGTTGTGCTCTCAAGTCTCGTACAGCGGACTGAAAATGAAATAAAATAAAATAAGAATTAGAAAGGGAAAACACACAATAAAACCCCAACTCATCAATTTAGTAAATAAACAACTCATATTTTAATGATATTATGAATTCAATAACCCTCTTAATTAACCCTTTTTTATCAAGTTTCAAATTGGATGAAGAACGTTAATGGAACACAGCCTTTTTGTTGGTAGTCTCTCTTTTGTATATGGGTAGCATCCCTTAATGCTTTCTTTAAATAACTATTTACTTATTAAAAAAAAAAAAAGATTACCCTTATTTCCATTTCCAACAAAATTACTTTCACCATGTCTTAGTATAACATTCACCCATTCGGAAAATGCAGTAACCAGTTACAACCCTACAACCCCAAGCTAATTCTGTCATTCACCATAATCACAACACAACACAGAAAAATGTCCAGGTAAAGCTTGAGTTCTCACCTTCAGCTCTGCTATCTCCTGCTCCCGTTTTGCAAACGTTACAATAAATGCAGCTTCCTTCTTTTTTGCTTTTTCTAGCTGGTAAACATAAAGAAAAGGATGAGTCTAGCATAACTACGGCCAATTTCAACGCCAGCAACAGTAAAGCAAACAATTAGACAGCAAACCTGCTCTCTCAATGACTCCTCTGAGGATCTCAGACTCTGGAGAAAACTGACCACTAGCTTAGGTTCTGCAAAGAGAATACGGCAATCAGCAGTTCTGAGGGAAAAAAAAATCAAAATAACAACTATAAAATCTTACAAACCAATCGATTAACGATTACCAGGGGATGTTCCTGCAGGAATGAAGGACTCAATTTGAAATGTAGAGTGCCAATTTTGAATCTCAGCCTTTGCAGCTTCAAGCTCCGTCTGAAACCAAAACAATAGGACCAGAAACCCATAAATACATCATGACATACTCAACACCAAACTTCTGGCAGAGGCATATCTTTTACTCCCTTACAGGAGAAACTGGACAACTCCCAGAAGATGGACGCGGGATAGAAGACGAACTGAAAGGCATATAATCAGGCAATGTAGAGACAATATCCAAATATCTTAAGATATGTCAATACTTACTTGGCATGTTGCAAGGGTATCCTTACAATTCTGAAGGCTGCAAGAAAAAAATTCGCAAACAAGTAGAAATAACTTAGGGACCAAAAATAGTTGAATAAACAGAGAGATATCATGATTTGGATAAAGCCTATGAAGCAATCCAAATCTAATTATACCTCTCACGAAGAGATAAAATCATCCCAGTTGCCACGCCAGGCGCAGTTTCTTCTACTTTTACACCCTGATTGTGGAAAAAAAGCAACCAATTTTCCCTGAGATGTAGATATTTCCAGATTCCATTCGCATTGCACATAAAAATTGAACATTACACGTCACACCCTAGAGAGATATTGCATAACTATCGACCTACTCCAATTGGGTTCGGTGCTATTGGTCTACCGCTTACCGATTTCAAGTTCGATTCCATTTTAACAAATACCAGCAACATTGCAGATTATCAAAAAACATAATTGTTGTACCGAACAAAAAAAAAACTACCTTTTTAGGGCCAAAAATATCGTCTTCGTCATCCTCGAGATCACCAAAGCTTCTTTTACTACCTGAACCGCATGACAACATACAATAATCAAACGAATGCAAAATCAAACCACATACATTTAACATGTATACTTATATATGAACAATTTATAGAATAACCTGAACGCCTGGTGGGACCTCCAGGAAAATCGCCGCCGAAATCATCATCCTGAGTGTGTTTTTCGAAATTCATTGAGAATCAACAAAACCAACGGAAACGAAACAAGATAAAAAAAAAAAACACTCAGAAAACCTAATCTTCCAAGTTTAAGGAGGTAACTTACGTCGTCGATATGGGGATGAGAAGCCATCGAACTGAATTAAAATCCGAAACCCTAGAAATTTCGTATTCGCTACCAATAGAGATGGAAAGAGGAAAGACAATAGGCGGAGATTAGGTGCGTGGGGGTTTTCGCTTCTCCGTTGGAATTCTAGTCGTCTGATTCGAAGCTTACTCCTCTCTCGCTGGTAGTGGTGGCCGCCGGAGGTGGAGGTTATTACGGTTGTGGTGGTGGTCGGCGGTCGAGTGGAATCGCCCCTCTCTGAGCTCTCTCTCTCTCTCTCTCTCTCTCTCTCTCTCTCTCTCCCGCTCGCGATCTGGAACCAAGTTTTGGGTTTGTTTTGTGGAGTACTACTATTTTTTTTCAAAACGGCGTCGTTTTAAAAGCTTGTCATCGGTTGTGTCCAGGTTGTGTTCGGATATTCATACTTTTTTCCCAGAGGGAGAAAAAAAAAATGATGACGTGTAAAAAGACTGAAGTACCCTTGATGATACCCGTGAAACGCTGGAGGTGAAATGGGCCTTTACAGTTTGGGCTCTCTAGCATCCAGTCCGCGAACTGTAGATAGGCCGTTATCCATTTTTATGCTCCTTTTGCCATGTCCTCTACTTCTACTCTTCTCCATTTCCGGTTACATTTGGAGGTGTTTAGGAGTTTGAATTATTTATTTTTTTTCCACATTTTTTTTTTACCTTTTTGAATTTTTAGATTATAAGCATAATATATTATAAATTTGTAGAGTATTTGGGAGATATGTACAGAATATACCTGCATAGGTTTGTTTTGTTAACCAAATTGAGAAAAGTCAAAAAGCTTATTTCACCATGCTTTTGACTTCTCACCTCTTATGTCCAAAAACCAAAACCCATTTTCAGAAAATGTGTTCTTGATGAAGTCTTCCAAACACTCAAAACTTGAAAATGGGAACAAGAAGATGCAAAAAAGGAAGTTGTCAAACACCCCGAACTCATCAGATTTCTGTTTAAATGGGGTACACCTTGCCAATTCTGTTCAAAGCATATATGCTTCATTTACTCTCTATTTATATTTTGATAGATGAAAGAACATTTGTACTCTCAACAGTGTTTTGGTGTAGAGATGTTTAACTATTAGGCTATTTTGGTGGTGGAATATACATATATGCATCCAACTTTGTTTTTTTTTTTTTTGGTCTAAACCACCGGTATCCGGAAGCCTACTAGACCCCGACTAAATCCGGTTCGAGCCGGATCGGCCCACGAAGGGGTAAAGCTCTCCCAGCGCAAGTTTCCTCCATTCACAAGACTCGAACTTTAGCAGCTCATCAGTGTTGGAAAATCAAGAATTTTCTTGGAGGACTAATAAATCTAACATAAATTGTTTTAATTACCTTATCACTTTCAGGCGCCAACTATGTGATCTTCATGTGATGCAAAATAGATTTACCACAATTCCAACTTGAGATGATCCAATCCATTCATTTTTGTAAGTCTTAATGTTTTTGTCATCAATGTGAAAAATCGGATTGATTGAACATCAGTAAAATTTTGATCGAATCACATTGTTCATTAGGGATATGAACCATAGATTTCTCTTGTACAATTATATATGCTTGATTTGGGTGGATACCTAAGTCCTTAGTCTGATTTTTTCATAGACAATAAACATATTGACACCTACCAAATGAATTACTCGAATTTTTAAGTGAAATCTTGGTGAGACCTATTTTGTATCACATGAGGATTATGAGGGTGTTTGGGAGCCTACTTTTCAGTTTTTCATTTTTAACTCTTTGGCATTTTGATTTTTTGGATAATGGCCAGAATGACTTTTGAATCTGGGATGAGTGTTTGAAAGAAATGTGCAGAATGCATTTTGGGAGAGAGAGATGAGAGAAACGCAGAAGTAGAAATTGAAAAGGAGGTGTGAGTCTCTTTTTGCTTTCTTCTCTCTATCACCAGAAATGAAGAAACAGTTTTTGGGAGAAACTGTTTTTCCCCTTGGCTGCCAAACACCCAAAAACCAAAAAAGAGAAAGCAAAAAATCAAAAAACAGGCGCCCAAACGGAGCCTATATAAGAGGATTCAGGATTGTTCAAAAAGATAATCCACACTCTAAATACACAAGTGGGTGTCAATTTCCAATGAAAAACTAGGTATTTCCAGGCCAGTAGAAAGTCAAAAAGACATATAAACTAGGGAATTCAAATCAATATTGGGAGACTGTATATCACTTAGCCCACCCAGTAGACTCCATGTCCCTAAAATCCAAAACAAAATTATTGACCATTAATTTAGCTTTTCTCAACATATTGGAAGGTCCAACCTCAGCCACACCAACCATTTTTATACTATTTGTGAAACCCGCATAGAATGTGTCCACACTATCAAGAATATTGGAAAACACATGAAACCACTAACTTTCAATACAAATTAATCTCTTTTCTATATTATATTATATTATTTATATGTCTCCTTTTCACAATCCAAGCTACTCCAATAGTGATCTACTTCCTCACTCACATGATTCACGAATTTTTCTAAGGTACACCAAAAATGGTATTGGTGTATGGTATCTCAAAAGTAAGTACTCAAAATGAAGTCGTAAGTATTCCATATGATGAAAATCGGGCACCAAAAACAGAGTAGTTTTCATAAAATAAGGTTGTTTTGCCGTGTTTTGTTATTTTACCACGTCATTTGAAATACTTACCATAACATCTGATATACTTACCACAGCATCTGGAGTACTTACTTTTGGAATACCATATACGGCCAATACCACTTTGGTGTACCATAGATCGATGGACTCCATGATACACGTGTTAGCTAGCATTTCTGAGGTCACAGAGTGTCAGGCAAAATGTTGGGAAGAAGGGGGTATGCCCTTATTCAAATCTTGTATTAATTTAATAATATGGGATCCCAAATAGTATAATTACATATCTTTGCATTTCACGTCCTAGGACTCTAATTTTAAATTATGCAACTTTCCCTCTTTGATCTATTTGGTAGATTGCATGATCAGGAGATTAAGACAAACACTTAATCTTGCACTATTATTCAAAGGCCCTAGCTAGCAAAGAGGAACACTATCATTCGATGGCATTTATATTATTTCTGTAAACATGATGAGATAGATTCACAAATTAATAACTTAAAATTGAATATCTATGCCCTATGGTAAAATGACATGTAAAATAAACAAATAATATAGCCAGTGAGACTCACTGGTGGTCATCTGCGTGTCATCTCAAGATTGGTGTATAGCGCGTGGAGCTAGCACTCATGGTAAAGAATTAGGCTATCTAGCAAGTAACCTCTTGTTAATTTTTTCGGTGAAAACAAATATCATTTCTTGATTTTTCATGGATGGAATATGTTAAGGTAGGCAAGAATGATTGATATTGTAGGGTTTGTGAGATTGCCACATATGGGTGATTATATCGGGGGTTCGAACTGTTAGGACATAATATGAGGTAAGTAGTTATCAGACCTAAAATGAAAATACATGATATACATGGCCCAATATAATTGGTACTCTAGCTTTCTTCATTTGATACAGAAACTGGCGTGAGTAATGAATGTACTCATGAATTACACAACTAGAGAACGATGCAAAAATTAATCACTGTGCCTTTTATATTTGCTTTCTTCTCTTGGTTGTTCCTAATTTGGGCGTAATGTGTGTTTTGATTTGGCCGATTTTTCAACAAAGAATTAGGCAAACAACCATTTCTTGATTCCCATGGATGGAATTAAAGGAAGGTAGGAATGATTGATATGAGGGGGAACTGGGGGGTTTGCCGGCAATGTCAATTTCACATTGGTAGAATGCATCAATTCTGGTAGCCAGAAGATTCATTGATGCAAGAAGACATGGATTTGCCACATGGGCCCTAGTGTCTTACCGTTTTATGGGCATTTGGGGGTTAATAATGATTACCTTATCAATTTCCATGTAATTATAGTCAATTTAATTCTACGATACTAGGTAATGGCAAGAAAGAGTTAATTTTCATTTGTTAGGTAGTGATCTGTAATCAAGGTTAAGTCAATTGTTATCACTTTTTTTTTTTTTTTTGTCATTCGTCTTTTCTATTCATTACATGGAGGGAGGGGGGAATGTGACTTGATCTCGGAATGCGGTGTGGGGCATCCAAGTGTTCTACTGCATGAGCTAGCCACCACTTGCGAGCGTTGTCACTTTGACACCTACTAATAAGTGGGTTTAATTTGCCGATCAAAAAAAAAAAAAGTGGGTTGTACTTAAGGGAATAATTAGGGTTAGAATTTCGTGAAGGTTGCATCAATTGTCAAAAAAGTAAGCCAACAACCCCAACAAATGCCAAGTGGGTGTGAAAGATTTCTTTTGTTTGAATCCTAAAATTTCAATGTGGATGTTTTTCCATTCTAAGGTTTCTCCATTCCACGTTGAGTAGAAAGAGGAACATCTAAGGCGATATAGAAGACTTACGACCTTCCTAGTATGTGACATTTTCTTAGATAAATTTCAATTAAAACAAATTCAACGTGTGCACTGGATACGTGTTTTCATTGGAATGTCGGTTGTTCCTAGTGGATAAAACAAAGAAAGGATCTCCCTCGGGACAAGAAGGTTTTTATCTTCCAAAAAAATGTAAAATTTGCATTTCAAGTCATTTTAAAATGGTAAACACACAAGACATTTTCCACTAATCTACATGAAGCTTCATTAGGTTACGTACTAACTTTTGGTTAGCGTTTGAAATGTGGGTAAAGTGCCTTTTGTATTGAACAAGCTTGTATGGCACTCCAAATTAAATGGTCCTCCAAGCAATCCCTACTTTGAATTCCGCAAAAATTAATCAATGTTTCTTGTCTAAAAAAGTTATTGTACCCATCTAATTTTTACATGCAATTTGGGGTCCGTCCTTGAAATGAAGCTTTTATATAATAACCGAACAGTGTATTTCCACTAATATTCTACATGAAGCTTGCTTATTTTTAACCTTTTACAAGCTTTCGAAACGTGGGTACATTGTCTTTTAATTATATAGCAACCAAACAAGGTATTGCCTGCTAATCCACATGAGCTTGTTAAACTTTCATGAGCTTTTTTCTAATTTTGGCATATTCCCATTTGTATCCAACAAGCTTAATTTTAATGATAATCCAAATTTTTAAAATGTCTCTCCAATCAATTTCTACTTTACAAACTCTCTCTCTCTCTCTCTCTCTCTCTCTCTCTCTCTCTCTCTCTCTCTCTCGGCATGCAGTGGATGAAAGGAGAATAAATCACCACCAAGGATTATTTCGGTTGGCTGGTTGTTAGATTTGCTCCTCACGGAATTGAATATAGTTAAATTATTGAGGTAAGGCTGCAAGAGAGTAATTTTTTAATGAATTCTCTAGTTTTGGCATTGATGTTTTTTACTAGACTATGGAGGAAATTAATCGAGATAATACGTGCAAACTGGCCCGACACTCCTCACAGCCGGAACCCAAAAAACAAAACAAAAACAAAAACAAAAAGAGAATAAATCACGGCAAGGGACAAGGGGTAATCACATGTGAGACTAGCACACGAAAAGGTGCTTCAAAAACTTGTGGCAGGTTAATGAAAGTTGTACTCCGGTTAGGGGACCAGTGGGACCGTGTTTGGAAACCCACTTCCCAAATAAGCTATTAAAATGTTGAGGAGTCGACCTCAATGCCCCTTTCTACCCCAAATTCCCTTTAGTGCTCCTTGAAATGGATCGGGCTCCTCTCCAGTAGCAAGAGATGAGCTTCTCGTCGAGTCCCTCTTTTTTCAGATCCATGACGGGCCTATATTAGTGATACGAATCGTAAATTTCATAGATCTCATCAATTACTTCAACCGGGAAGAAATTCGGGTTGATTGAATACAATTTGGTAACTAATCGGATCACTTAATAAAAATCAAACTTTTTCGCTTTTTCAAAATTAATGCTTTTTTGGATCAAGTATCAACTAGAATTCAACCGACACAAATTTTTGCGTGGTTGAAGTACTCGACAAAATTTACGTAATGTACAATTCATATAGTCAATATCGACCCGATATGGGTCTCAAACAGAAGGAATTGAACGAAAGATCCTCTCTCATTACTAAAGAGAGCCAGATCCCCTTCAAATATACCCTCCAACACTGCCCATCATAAATTCTTCAAAGTGGAAGGGAATTGGCCCACCAAATATTAGGAGACAAATTAAAAAGCATTGCACGCAACAAAAGCATTTCTGTTTTGTTCCCCCAAAGTTGTTTATGCTTCTCCTTGGCAATAATATAGGAAAGAATCTTATAACTTAGGGTGTTCAGATCAATTTACGGGATATACACCTTAATTAATTTTTGAAAAACCAATCTCAACGTCACGAAAAAAAAACATAATTAAAATCGGCATAAATTAGAAGGGAACAAATTTCAATATTTTGTCTTTGTCGATCACCACATTATCAATAATAATTTTTACTGTTCAAAAATAAATAAATTTAAAGGACCAATTTATCGTCCGCTAGCAAGAAACTTAATTAAAGTCGTGGCAAAATTTTGTATTTGACTGACCCTATAAACATACATATAGAGAAAATACAAGGGGACAAATTTCTAAATTTCTAAATCATCGTTCACCAATAGGAAATTTAATTAAAGTCCGGGCAAAGTTTTGTATCGGAATGACCCATATAAAGATATAGAGAACATAGAGGGGACAAATCTTTAAATCTCTCTCTCTTTTTATTTTTTTGATCGGATTAAATCCCACATCTTGATCAGCATATTATCAATGACCACTTTTTTACTTCTTGATTTTTCCATCATGTGCACGTGTGAGAGGTTCATACAAAAAAAAAAAAATGAATCATGGCCGCACGCTTCCTCCCTCGGTCCCTCTCTAGCAGCCTAGTGCGCCCTCTCTCTCTCTCTCAAAAGTGTAAACAAAGGCT
Source organism: Gaultheria prostrata (assembly GCA_036023075.1). Lineage (NCBI taxonomy): Eukaryota > Viridiplantae > Streptophyta > Magnoliopsida > Ericales > Ericaceae > Gaultheria > Gaultheria prostrata. The sequence continues at coordinate 6,878 of JAXBDA010001847.1, read as the reverse complement.
TTACGTAACAGATTCAACCACTTAAGAAGGGGGTGTTTTTGAACAGCAAGATGGGGTGTTTGACCGATGGCTTTTTGCATTTTCACCTTCTCCTTGTATGCGGTAGTTTGTAATAGAATTTCTATCGAAAAAAAAACAATCTCATTTTTAACTTTTGGGTGTTTGGCTGTCAAATGTCAAAAATGTTTTCAGATTTTGACATTGGCGGCAAGAAGTGAAAAGCTCATCCTACTTCTAAAACACTATTCTTCTTCTAAATTGCATTCTGCACATTTTATCTCAAACAGTCATGTAAGATTCAAAATACATTCAGACATAATCTGAAAAGACAAAGAAGGGTGGTGATAATGCCAAAACTCCAGTGCATAGAAGGCTTGTACATTGTACATAAGTACAAACATTTTATGCACCGAAGTTTTGGCACAATAAAAAAGTTTTGGCATTAACATTTGTCAAAGAGAAAAAGCCAACAAAATAAAAATTGAAAAGCTAAAAATGAGACTCTCAAACATCCCATTTGTGCATTGCATGAAAAATGGTAGCAATAAAAATAGTATAAATAGAACTCTTCTAATTAAGGTTTCCATTCCTTTAAAAAAATAAAAAAATAAAAAAAAGCGAAAAAAAATAGGTTTCCATTGTTTGGATTTGAGCAAAAGGAATGGACAGTACTATATATGTGAGGTATAGAAAATGTAGAAATCAATTGTTTGGGCTCACTCTGAGCTCCACACAAATAATCAGAGTCGTTCATGTTTTTCAAAATAAAGTTTACTTGCATGCTATGACAAAATTAGCTCAATTACATACCGTTAAGTGCTCCATCGGCTCATCCAATTTTTTAAATCTGAATAAAAAACTGGAGTGGGCCCAAACCAATTGATTTGTACATTTTTTGTACCTCAATTTTCTGTACTCATATATTTATCGAAAAGGAATACGATAGCTAGATCGTTTTTTTTAGCAAGGGGTCCGAGGTTATGCGCACTTCTATTAATTCTGGAAGATTGACCCTTCATCTACAAGGAGGGCCCATTTTAAACCAAAGCAATGCTCCATGTAGACAAATCCTAAGGGCCTTGTTCGTTTTGGGTTTTAAGACCAGTTTTCTCAATTATTATTCAATTATTACTAATATTTCCCTCCAATTATTACCCCTATTTTTAAATATTATTCTCATTTCTCTTTCTATCTATCTCCAATCATTACCTTATATTTCTAATTATTATCCCTATCTTTCCCTCCGCTGATGTAGCGTAGCCTATGGAAATGAAACTAATCGTGCAAAAGAAACACGAACAATAAGATCGATCCGGAGGTATTCCCACCTTAAATGACCAAGATATGAGTAAAAACTCATTTTTTAATATTCAATAACAATCGAGATCTGCCATTAGACTTACAATGATACTTATAGTGCCAGAGAAACCCTAGACCAACTAGGAAACAAATTAAAAAGGATTTGACTTGCTATTCAAGCCGAAATCAAAGAAATTACGAAAATTACCAAAAAAGAAAAAATCTAATTTGACTGGAAAATAAAAAACTAGAAAGAGTTATAAGGTTGCCAAAACAGACGGCAACTAAAACGGAGTTTCCTACTAAAAGTTATAAGCAAATCAATTATTTCATAAAACGACAAAATTGCCCTTTTGAAGACCTAGACGACATCGAACGGCCGAAATCCATCGTTGATCATCGCCAGAACGGCAATGCGAAATGTGCAAAAGCCCGTTTCCCTTCAAAACGCGGACTCGGAGCCTTTTCGCCAACACTGGCTCGCATTACTTATTTAGTAATGTCGTTTTGGTCGCGGACAGGGCCACAACCGTTCTAACCAAGTCTCAACAACTTGGTTTGCATCATCCACTCGTTACCCAAAAATCAAAACTCAAACCAAACACAACCAAAATGATTGATAACACCTCATATAAAACCTTGAAAATTAGCAAACCCTAAGTTCCAAGATTTGACCACTAGGTCAACCCCTTAGAGTTAGCTTAGACCGTTTCTTTTTTGCTTAACTTTTTGTTTGTAGTTTGTTAATTTTTACGGGGTAAGAAAGTTGTTTGTTAATTTTTGTGAAAACTACAAATATTTGGTTTGTTTTTAACCTACGTTAGAGATTAGATTGTTGATGACAGAAGATTTAGGTTGGCAAGTAAAGATTATAAATATTGAAGAAAATCTAATTGCTAGCTATTTTAACAATACCACACTGGATTCTGAATTTGTTTGATTTAGGTTTTGAGGGAGGTTTTTTGAGTATTTAATGGATACAGATGGATAGAGAGAGAACTTATCAAGAAAAAAAAAAAAGAGACTACTTGGAGCTCGTGCTAAGAGAGAATTGTTTTGTTTGTTTTGGGTTTCAGTTTTCTCAATTATTATCCAATCATTACTCACATTTCTCTCCAATTACTATCCCTATTTTCAAATATTATTATCATTTCTCTCTCTATCTCTCTCCAATCATTAACCCATATTTCTAAGTACTATCCATATTTCTTTCTCCAATCATTACCTAAAAACCAAAACCCAAACCAAACACAACCTATGTGGTTCTAGAAAACCTAGGTGAACAAGGTCTTATTCAGACAATGAGTCGTGTCGTGAGGATTCCAAATGTTTTTATGTTGTGGGTTACATACTTCGAAGCTCGAATGAATTTGGTCCAAAGGTCTTTTAGGTAAAATTACGAATATTTTACTGAGTATGCGTGTGTGTGTGTTTGTCAAACGGTAAGAGAATACAAAGATGAATTACGTAAAACTGAAAACAACCACATCCAAGTGGAGAGATTTGCTTAGAAGTAAGATCCATAGGCTCACGGAGCGCCAAAGCTTCCACCATTATCGCACTCCCTGCCGCCGCAACCGAACCAGACCTAGCCATCACGAACCGACCATGACTGTCATCTTCGAGGGAGATTTCAAAATGCTGGTGGACATGGTTAATGGTACTACACATGTGAGTCATGAAGTGGTGATAGTTCAAGACATAAAGATATTGCGAGAAGGGTTGGTTCCAAATTCGGTTCAACTCATCAAATGTGGAAGGAATAGCAGTGTGCATGTCCTAGGTCAGAGGGGGATTAATGAAGAAAGTGAAAAGAGTTTCCACCAGTTTGGCTTTGGGATTCCTTGATCTTTAAGGGGAATGCCCCGTTTCAATTTATGAGTATCATTTGTGTTATCAATGAATGGAAGATCACTTTTGTCAAAAAAAAAAAAAAAAAGTGGAGAGATTTGTAACGAAGTCAACAATTAGTATAACAACAACATAACTAATCGCCTCATTAAGGAGAAAAATATTCTAACAAGTAACAAGGAGAATAACACCCACACGCAGGTGGAGAAAGTCAAATTCTAGACTTTCCAGTAAGGTGCAAGAGTCCTAGTCAACTAAGCTAATCCGACCAATTGGTTTCCTAGGTATATATGTAGTAGTTTAATTAAATTACTAATGACATTGTAATCTCAGTATTATTGGATGATCTTTAAATTTTCCATGACTTTTCTTCTTCTTTTTTTATTTTGTTTTATCAGAAGATAATCCATGACTTTTCTTCCATTCATTCTTAGTATACGTAATTAGGGGAAGAAGATAACTCCAAGTTAGTAAGGCAGAAACACTGATCATGAGATGATCTATTTTGAGGAAAACAATTTTCGTATTCCACTTTCTTAAATCATTTCAAATTTTGTCTTTAATTAGTGATCGAAACCACGCATAATATAATTTTCAAAACACACTAATCAAATGACAGTTTTGAAATTTGTTTATGCAAATCATGTCCCATGTCACAGTAGAAGGTTAAAGGTAATTCATGGATTATTTTTCTTTTTTTACCGCGCACCTTGGCTACTCCCCTCCTCAGTCCGGTCAAAAGTTTGCCTTCCATATTCGTAAAAATTTACTTTAATTTTTTGTGACCTGATTTCAAGAATCGAACTCTGATCAATTGTGTGGAAAACAAACTCATTAACAAATCAAACTAACCTTTAGGGCTATTGATGGATGGAGTGTGAGTTGGGGCTAGGGGTGCACACCGGCCCGGTGGCCCGCCTAGCCCGCTTTTTTTAGGGTTTGGGATACAAATTTAGGCCTATAGGGTTGGGGCCGGTCGATATTTTAAGCCCGATTAGTTAATAAGATGGGTTTGAGAAAAGCTTCAAGGCCCGGCCTGATCCGAATGTAATATTATTTTTTTGTAATAGAATATGTACACATATAACCGTACTCTTGTAGAAAACAAGGGAGAGATCGGAGGAATTTTTTTGCATGTCAAGCTTTATGAATGTAGAAGAGTTCCACTTTTTGAACACTTTTATTGCCTTTTGAGAGAGAATTTAACTATCAAAACCATAATGTTTTATGAGTTTGTTTTTAATAGTATTGTGAGAACATAAAACTTTAAGTATTCCTGGTTGTGAATTCTAATTTTTGATCGTTGTAGTTGATTTATTTATGTTTGTGATATCATGCTTAGAAAAATAAATGTGCTTGTTGGGCGGGTATGAGAAATAAAACTTTAATTGAATTGGGTTTGAGAATATAAAATGAAGCCCGATTCTTAATTAATGGGTCAGGCTTGGGCATGCACAAATCTCATTAGTATCTAGTATAAGCTCGGCCCAAGATATGTGCACTCCTAGTTGGGGCCATGTGAGCTCCAACCATCCAAACCCCAAAAATGGAGGGTGGGAAAAGATGGAAACAATGAGAAAAACTGTTTTGAGCATGCTATTTTATGCAACAAAATCTGAGAGTGATAAGAAAAAAACTTCTTTTACAGCCAACCAAAAAGAAGACAAGACATCCAATAAGGGAGACAGCAATAATAGTACTGTCAATATTAGTGGTTTTACGAGAATATTGCATGCTCAAAAGATCAGCTAGTCAGTGGACCACCAAATTTAGATGGTCTCAACTAATCCGTGGCCTCGGTGGTTACTAAAAAAAAAAAGAGATTCTGATATCGATCTGAGATTTGATTCGCCAGATGTATTTCGGGATCCGAGGATTCTGTCGCGCCTTATCCGCGCCATAGAGTGTGCATCACATCCATCCAACTTGACAATCAATGGTCTGAATTCGCCTTATTACCGGTAATAAACCGTCAGCAAATCCTGACCATTGAAACTATTTTTGAACGGCGCCCTGTAGCTAGCGTAGATGAGATGCTATAGGCCATAGGGTCCTCACTTCCTTTGGGACTACACGCACAAGTTCCTAACTCTCTCATTTACATACCTAAACCACTTTAAATTGCAAATTCGGCTCTAAATAAGTTTAATTGGAAAACAAATTAAGTATGTCCTTTTATGCACGGTTAATTAGTTTTTTTTTTTTTTTTTCGGGGTATCATTATACTCCACATAAATGTAAATACGTGTAGATAGCAATTTGCACAGTATCACATTTTTTAAAATATTGAAAACCTGTCAAGACTTACAAGATGAACTGAAAGAGTACTTGTGGTTAAAGCATATGATAACAGAAAAGTTAAAAATTTAACCAATTCGCAGGGATATGGTTGGCAATTCTCATTCCTTTTAACTGTTCATTATATATCTGGTATATTTTTTTTTGGTCTCGCTAACCTGTGTTTATTGAGCATATGATAAGCATACAAACAACCAAATATAGCACACACTCCAATACACATTTTACACTTTTCAATATACTTTCACATTTTCCTATACATTTTTCACATATTTCAATACATTTTTTCAATATTAACGTGTGCCTATTTGGCAGATATTATCATTTTCCTTTTTTTATTTTCCTTTTTATTTTATAAGCTGACACAAAAGACACATCATTATGCACGAAAATTATGTCAGCATGCAGAAAAACTCTAATTAAGGAGTACGGTTGCACCATTGCACCTGTTAAAGGTAAAAAAAAATACATTTATTGGGCCCCGCTTATACCTTTAAGTACATTTTTAAAGTACACTTGTCTGTTACAATACACTTAAAAGTGTATTTCAAAATACAAATGAAATCCATAAGTGTACTCTTTTATACCCTAAACGGGTGCAATTAAGAAATTCAGTTTGCATATAAAGCACTGCTCCCTCTCTCTCTCTCTCTCTCCAGATCTAGAGATCTCTCTCTCTATATATACGTATAAAGTAAGGTGTACCATATATGGTTGCATGTTGGTTGTGAAAAAGTTATATAGTAACATGAAGGAAACACTGAGGTACTTGACAGGAATTGCAGGGCCAAGTGGTTATGGATCGAATTCCACAGCTGAACAAGTTACTCAAGATTCTTCTTCTTCTTCTTCTCCTTTTTGCTCACTCTCTAATTCTCAACTCACTGCAATTGTAACTGGTAATTGCTCTCAACACTGGCCGATATCTCTTCCAACAGTCTTGTTTTCTCTTCGGAGCTATCTCGTTGCTTTTCTTTTCCTATTGTACCAATTTCATTTTCATCTTTACGATAACGAAATTTCGTTAATTTTCAGAAAAAAAAAAAACACCACATAGCACATATTGCTTTATACTAAAACTCTCTTTTATGAAGAAGAACAGTCCCCAGACTCCCCACTCGAGCATTTTAAGTTGAGGAACCAAGTTTTTTTTTTTCCTGAACCAAACCATGTTCGATATATGTATATTTCGTTGTATGATTTTCATATAAACTTCCTTTTTACTTGCGAGTTTTTTTTTTTCTTTCCATGCTATGCTCGAAAATTTCGAGGTTTAAATTTTCACCTTTTTTTTCTTCTTATTTTCCATCAGCTGCCTTGGATATGCACCTTAAGGAATTGAAAATTTCTTTGTTTTGGTGATTTTTGCATTTGTCATGTTTTTTTCAATATTTTTTCTATAGAAAATCTAGAGGATCTAACACCCCCCC
>JAXBDA010001846.1:0-49308 GCA_036023075.1 Gaultheria prostrata | reverse complement strand
GTGTGTGTTTTGAAAAGTTAGTGGGTACATTTCCTATTTTGCCCTTAAAAGTAGATTCCTTTTTAAAAAGTTAGTGGATATTATTATATTGATAAGGGTAAGTAATGGAAAGTAGATGTAAAAGTTGTAAAAATTGATGTGAGAGAAAAATAGTTGGAATTCCCAGGTAACACACTTAAAAAAGGACAGAGAGAGTATTTTTTGTCTTTCTTTTTCTTTTTCAGATCTAGACATATACTTTTTAAATGGCATGGTGAAATAAAAATATGCAAATGTCCAACATAATCTCATTATTAAGAGTCTAAGACTATAAATTAATTACTTCCTCTGTCCCTTTTGTAGTGTAGACATTTCCATTTTGGGTTGTCCCTTAATAAGTGTGTGTTTTGAAATGTTAGTCATTACATTTCCTATTTTGCCCTTAAAAGTAAATTCCTTTTTGAAAAGTTAGTGGATATTATTATATTGATAAGGGTAAGTAGTGGGGAAACGGGGGCCCTGTAGTGAGGGCACTCACTACAGGGTGTAATGAGCAATGATGGCCATCGGATTCAGCAATCAACGGTTCAAATTTAAAATAAACTCTAACATGTAAGAAGGTTTTAAATCTCTAACATGTAAGAAACTCTTCTTACATGTAAGAGTTTATTTTAAATCTGAACCATTGATTGCTGAATCGAACGGCTGCTGCTCCTGACTACACCCTGTAGTGAGGATCACTACAGGGCCCCCGATTCCAAGTAGTGGAAAGTAGATGTAAAAATTGTAAAAGTTGATGTGAGAGAAAATAAGTTAGAATTACGAGGCAACACACTTAGAAATGGATGGAGGGAGTATTAAAGATGGTCTCATTACTCCCAAGCAATATAAAATCCAACCGATAATTTTTTTCCCAAACTTTCCCTAATTCCCTAATCCCTCTTATCTATGCAAGAGAAAAACAAAATTATGGAAAAAAGTAAAGAGGACAAACACAATCATAATAAAGGAAGTCAATCATTAAGCCATTCTAAGTTAAATTAAGGTGGGCTGGTGGGTTGTTTTTGGGCCTATTTTGATTGGGTGTTTATTGGGCCTCCTTTGATTGGGTATTTATTGGCCTTTACATTTAAGTTAAGATAGGCTGGTGGATTGTTTTTAGGTATATAATATACATGACTACTACACATGGGGGCCAGCGCTGGTTTCAGAAACTAAATTTTTCCTAACTAACTTAAAAACAAAATTATTGCGCTTTACTAGACAGGTCATTCTCTCCTAATACGTCAACTCAAAAAGCCAATTTAAATCATTTAAGTCAATTTTTAAAAACAATGCCTAAGAACGGTTCTGGTAACCATTTTCACATATAATTTTATTCGCATTTGAGAAAATAGTATCAATGAACTTTTCAAACATTAACCACTGCTTAGTATGAAACTTTTTTATGTTACATCAAAATGGTTTTAAAGTATGGCCCAAAACTAAAAATTCCTACGTGTCAACCTATTATTTTTGTTTCTTTTGTTCGCAACGTATTATTTTTACTACAAAGTAGACAATACATTAATTCATGAATTAATCAAGACGAAAATTGAAAATTGTATCTACAAAAGTATGAATATAAAGCTCTCCCCTTTTTTATTCCAATATCCGCCCCGTACGTAGTCAAGCACTATCCTCAACCATCTAATGAGCAAGTGAGCCAGTTCTTTCATTCTATCCTCCTTTGTCATAAACAGATACAATACTACCTCGCACTCCGACTAATTCTAAAGCCCTGAAGATAACGACCGAGCATAACTCTCAATGGCCCTAAAATTTGAGATGATTAGCCTCCGTGAGATTTGAATATGCAACTTCATGATCAATCACTTGTCAGTCTCTTAGGGAATGTTAAATACAGGTCACTCAAAAAATTTTTTGGTGCTTCAAAAATAAAAACATGTCACTCAATTGTCAATCAAGTTAAACAGAAAAACATGTCACTTTTTGCTTCTGACTCTCTCTCTCTCTCTCTCTCTCTCTCTCTCTCTCTCTCTCTCTCTCTCTCTCTCTCTCTCTCACACACACACACACAAAATGAGAGCCCCTCTCTCTAGAAACCTAAAACCTGTTGTCAGCCTTCCTTCTTCCCCTTCTCCTCTAGGATTTCACCCTTGTGGTGGCGGAAGGGGAAGTCGATTCTCACTTCATGCTTTCCTCTCTTCTCATCTTTCCCCCTCCCTATTTCACTCACATGTCCTTCACCGTTTCATCTTCCCCGCATCTCCTCTCTTTAGAAGCGTGAATCTAGAATTGGTCTTCGACAAATCTTCAATGTCAAAGTTCTCGGGTGACCTCAACGAGGCTGTCTTCAACCGACGTGGGCTTGATTTAGGATATGGAATGAAGATTAAGGCTGGTTTGGCTTCTAGATGTACTAAGACAGTGCCTTTCGAAAATGATCTGGTGCGTTCTCGTCTTGGGGAAGTTAGGATCTACAATATCTTTGCCTTTGCCGCTATGTATCTTCAGTTTGAGGTGCATCTATGTGATATGTAGCTTGTGGTTGTTAGTGGTCGAACATGTGTGGTGGGTTGTGTGTCGTGGAGAGGCTTTCCATTTCAATGTTGCATGTGCTGTTTTCAGTTGTTTTAGCTCTGTTTTTGGAGTTATTTTTCAATCTCTGTGTGATCTTTCCTATACCTTTCGTCGGTATTGTTCGTTAATACTCAGTGTATTCTCTTTCTATTCATAAGGACACTCCGAGAGTTATGGTATTTTTACCCAATCTATGGCTCATGATTTGGGTTTTATTTCGCCAAATGGGCGATTTCTGAGAGATAAAATTATCCTTTTGTTCAAAAAAAAAAAAGTTATACGGAAAAGGTAGTAGCTATTAGTTATTAGGGGGCACGTAGGGTAGTTCCTTTGTCATCAAAAAAAAAACTTTAAAATGCAATTCTGAACACAATTAATTTAGGAATTGTTTTATTCATGTGGACCCAGCTGCATCTAACGGTTTCGGACGAGTATTCGGATTCTTGTTTTGAAGTAGTGTTGATAGCTTTGCACGTAAAACATTACCTCGATAACAGGAGAGTGATCTCGATTGACCATTGAATTTTGGCTAATCCTCATCACACGACCCTTGAAGTTCTCGTATTTATCCTGCACCATAATCAACTCTATTGTTTCAGGACCCCTTTCTTTTACAAGCTTCTCATCCAATGAAAAATGCTCATCACCATGATTACTACAAGCAACGGCAGAACAAGGAGCCAAAATAACTAAATCATAACTTTTAGGGATTTTTACGAATTAATTCATTCATATTTTGAAGAGTTAAACAAAAATTACAATGTTTGTAAAGGAGCCAAAATAACTAAATCTTTTCGACATTATAACAACAATGCGTAGAGAGCAAACACAAGTTTATAAACCGGGGCACTAGGCTCAATGATTAGGTGTAGCTACATATCGGTGTACTGGGTCGGGAAGGGGTTTCGATAGTATAAGTGTACAAGAATAACGCAAGTGTAGCAAAGTACGCGGTATGACAAGAAAAACAACAAGTTACAACGTTCATCGATCAAACTACGTATGTGATCCTGTGAATTTCTATTTACAAGTTCATCTTTTATTGTCTTCTTCGTGATTGCTCTATAGATCTTTTTCGTTTTTGTTTCCTGATTTTGTGTTTTGTCATACCAGAGAGCAGAGCTCCATGCAAAAGGGTTGAAAAACACTAATAGAGAACAGATGCCCGTGGCGGATGGAAAGGGTGCGGGCAGAGCTACAACCCCCTTCAACTTTTTAGTAATAGTAGTATTTTCCTTACATATAGTATGGTATTTATAGTAAAATCTGATATTTTGACCCTTTTAGAATCTTGATCATTCTAAATTTCTAGTATACCCCCTTAAAAAATTTAACTTTTTGTTTAGCATAATCCCTTTATACGCAAAACTATTTTGCATTTAGCCCCCTCTTTATTCAAATTTTGCGTCTGCCGCTGACAGTAGTTGTCACATTTATAGTGAAACAAATAACCAAAACCGAACCTTAACTTTCTCCCTCTCAGCCATGAACTCAGTAATCCCCCAAGTAGAACTCTCAGTATTATTACCCTCTGCTCCAAAAAAATAAGCCTCTGGGCATCCTGTTTTAACACCATGTGCCCTACAAAAGGGCACCCAATATCCCTTCGCAAATTTCCAAGCCTCCTTCATGGCTTCCAAAGTCACAGAACAACCCGCATCATCTGATAGGTACACGTGGAGCTTATCGGGTGGGTAGTCCAGTGCCATTGCTGATATGACTGTGTTCATCACCTGTTGAATCATATAACAAAGTTACTTAAAATTGGAAATTAATCATAACATATGTTTTAATACCAATATATATTTTTAATTGTAGCCATGATGTTGCTTTCTTTTTCCTACTGTTCTATTATTGTTATTATTGTTGTTGTTCTGGAGTCATATTCTTGTACAAGTTGATTTTGATATATCACCAATACTCATTTCGTCTCCTAATATTAATCATGTTCTTGTATAAGTTGATTTTGATATATTACTAATACTCATTTCGTCTCCTAATATTAATCCGTTAAAAAACTATATTTTGTATAAAATATAAAGCACTTTTATGTATGATATTTTAATTTTTTTTATGCAAATTCAATGATCTCAATTAGTTCTTTAAATTAGTGCAAAAAAATTAAAAATTAGATACGTACATAAGTGCTTATTTTTTATAGGAAAAATAGCACAATTTTTCATGGTAGATTAAAATGACAAGACTAAAGGAGTATTTTATTTTTTCGATCAAAAAATGCTAATTATCATATTTCGACATTTTTGTCATTCAAGAAGAACGTAATGAAATTGTAGAAACCCCAATTTTCACCCAGGAACAATCTTAGACCTTCCCGATGATGAGGAATAAGTCAATAACAGTACACAAGCTTGAACAAGGCTTCCAACTCTCCAAAACCCTTCCAAAAACCCAAGAATTAAACCTGAAAAACTCAAAAAGCTCTGCAAGGCCACTTAAGCGCTCAACTTTACTTGAGCGCTCAAATCAAGTCCAGTTGAGAGCTGAAGTCGAGTCCACGTGGCAGATTTCTGTAGAGCATTTTCTAAGAGAAATCATGAGATTCATCTGCTAATCCGGCGCGTTTAGCCTCCGAAACACGTTTGTTGCGTAATTCACCTAAATTAATGATGTCCTAGCCCCCTAACCCAACTTCAAATTCTATTTTTTTTTCCCCCAAAATCCTTCTATAAAGCCCCTCTTCTCCTTCATTTTGGAACTCTACACTCAGCCATTGCTAATCAGACCTTCCTCCATCTCCTACTCTCCCATCACTGATCAAAGCCAGAACAACCAAGACCCATAACCAAACACGCCCTCCAACTCTCGGTTTTGGCCCTAAAGTCCACCAAACATGATATCCATATTCCAGTCTAGTTCTACTTTGTATCGTCCAAACCCAGTCCACCATCAGTTTCTAAATCCAATCTTAAGTCATATCTCTCAAAGAATCGCACAAAAACCCCCTATCAACACTCGGTTTTGGCCTAAATACCCATCAAACGTGATCAGAAATCACATCTCAGTTGAGTCCTTGTTCATCCAGTGTCTAATCACTCCAAAACTCCAACCACGACCGTATCTCTCCAAAAACCCATAGAAAAGTCTTGTTTCAAGCTTAAAAAAGGTAGAAATACCTTATAAATCTACTGTTGTTGCTTCCCGAGGGAACCCAACAAGTCTAGACTGGTTCCTCATACCTGTTTTGGACTTGATTTGGGTCTAATAGTAATAACCACACAAAAAATGGCTTCTTAAAGTTTGTGGCTCACAAGTGGTGGCTAGCTCATGCGGTAGAGCTCTTGAATACCACACAATGCATCCCGGGATCGAGTCTCATCCCCCATGTAATAGATTATCAATGACGAATGACAAAAAAAAAAAAAAAAAAGTTTGTGGCTCGAGACTCACTTGAGCGCTCAAGTCAAAGTCCATTTCTCTTTAAAATAGAGGTGAAGAGTTTGAAAATATGATAAACATGAATAAACAAATGTACTTTTGAGAAAGAAACCAAGAATTAATGAAGGCAAAAAGAAGTAATAGTTTGAGAGCTCAAGTCTTTATTTGAGGGCTCAAGTCAAGCTTACTGGAGCGCTCAAGTCCTCTCTCTCTCTCATATTTTCTTGTTACTGGTTCCAATCAGGCTTAAAACCATTTCTAATTATTTTGCTTACAGTTTAATATCAAGATGGGTCTATTTATGGTCTGATCTGCTCATGTAATAAGTTGAAAGTGAATTTTTAGAATTCATTTGCTTTGAGAACAGAAGCTACAAGTATGAAAACATGATAGAACATGAGAAACAGCACTACTTTTTTAAAGATGAAGGCAAAACAGGGAGAGCAAGAGGGAAGCTAGATGACTTGAGCGCTCAAATCATGATCAGCAAGCAGATCTATTTTGGTTCTAACAGTCCTTCTTTGATGTATGTTGTCTAGTCCATCTTATGTTTGTAGTTATGTTGTTGTATTCCAGTCTGCACATACGTAGATTATTGCATAAACTCCTCCATTTAGCATATGCCATAGGTAATTACTCATGTTTATATTCGTTTTAGCTTGTGTAAAGTCATGTCTTCCATGTGTCGCATATGTCATGCTTCTCAATGCATCTCATGCATCATAAATAGTCACCTCGTACACATTGCACAAGCATCCACCGTTTCATGCACATCTTTATTTGTAATCTCATTTAATTGTATCCCCTTTCCCTTGTCTCCTTTATTTGCTTTAAGTTGAATAACAAACATTTAATTAATCCCACAAACACTTAATAGAGACCGGTCTTCAAACCGGGTAAGGGGATGTCATAAAACTCTTCCCCTCTCGTAACCAAGCTCCCGAACCTAAGATATTATGGGGACAACGGACTCGTAAGTAAATCCTTATCCAAATATGAGGCACGACTCATTCGAGTTCGGTTCCTCGGGGACAATCTGCTAAAACTCGGGTGGCGACTCTGAATTGAATCCCCGCCGCGGAGGGGTGTCGACAAATATCTTGTATATGGAATTACTAGAAGGGTAACAACATAAAGTTTATTTCCTTTTATATCTTTACGCAGTTTTGATTTTCTGCATACACTTGGTGCATGACAGAAGTTTCTGTTAGTTTAATAAACTCAACCAAGAGTCTCCGGCTAGGCGGCTACTATGTTCAAAATAATTCTGCTAAACATTATTTAAAAATAGAAATAATCATCTTTTTAGCTTATTCTTCTATAGTGGAAATAGAGTTTGGGAGTCAATTTTTTTTTTTATTTGGATTCTAGGTCATACGGACTATAATCAGAATTTAAAAAGTGTTTGAATAATATGCGCAAAATTAATCTAACTAAAGAATTTTCTGTGCAAAAATATGATCGAGTTTAAAAGCCCTACGTGATTTTTGGGTGTTGGATTCATCCAGTTCATTTTGTAAAATGTATTTTGACAGAATGAATATTGTAGTGCCTCTCAAACACCCATATTTAAAAAATGCACAATGAATAATCAAAAAATGAAGCACCCAGTCACCCCTTGGTTTTCTAAGAATACCAAAACATATATATTGCAATTTCATAAAACATTTTGACATCCTCACCTCCAAAGTAGGCTCTTTAGTCGGATCCACCGTGCATATGAAAACATCAATGGCTGGGAGTTCTATATTTCCCGGCAACCTTTCCGGGAAGGTGGCCCGGGAAACCGGCCGGAACCGATAAGCTTGGCCCAGTAACCAGATGAAAGATAGTATGAGTTCACAAGTGAAGATTAAAAACCTTGAAAAGGTCATTGGAATGTTTCTAGTTTTGGTGGGTTGGAAGAAAAAATCCACTCTGTAGTAAATCAGGGCCATTAGAGCCAAGGAATGGAGGAGTGCGTGTGATCTGTTTATGATGGAAGATGATTTGTGGACATGGTAGATGTGTAGTGGGAGAGTGTTGTCCATTGCTAGTCTCCTTTCTCTCCCTCTTCTCTACACTTTTGTGCATATGTCTTTCCAATAGCATGCATTTGGGTCTATAAATATGTAGGAGTACGAAAAATTATATGTACGTCTGGGTGTTCAGAGTAGTTTATGCGCACATCAACGAATTTCATTGTCCAGAAATTAATATTCTGGCAAGCCTTCAATAGTCTCGAGAATTTTTGTTGTGGTTAAAAGTCGAACCTGCAAACTCGGTGAAGTAATAGCTATAAACATTTTTTACAGTAGCTTATTATGTATATTGTCTGTTCAAAAAAAAAAACTTATTTTTATCGTAAGAAAATATTATTTGCCTATGGAGTTTATATTATGAACTTTTGATATTAAATTACTCTATAATAAAAGAGCGTGGCAAGCGAAAATATGATTTCTTACGGTGTCATATTAGACCCATGGAAGAAGTCCTATTAATTTCAAGGTGACTTATCCAAAAGTCTTTGGTAAAGGATTTGTAACCCCATTAATCCACCAAATAAATTTATAACCTATCCAATCTTCACGCTGACATCTTTACTTCTTCTTTTTTTACCTTACCAAAAAAAAAGTTTGATACCCTATGAAAGTGCCTAAAACCTTAGAGTACCCTATGTAAGTGTATAAACCACTAAAACCCTATAATATGAATGTGCACCCTAAAACCTAAATCCTAGGGTACCCGAAAGTGCCTAAAACCCTAAGGTACCATATGAAAGTGCCTAAATTCTAGGGTACTCTATGAAAGTGCCTACCACTAAAACCCTATAATAGAAAAGTGCACCCTAAAATCTGAACCCTAGGGTACCCTTTGAAAATGCCTAAATCTTTAAAATAAAATAAAATAAATCATGGACCTTAGACCTTGTAAAATTTTAGCATGGACTAAATGACCCAATAAATCTCTCTTCTGGACCGTAGAACAATTAACCGTAATTTCAACCATCACCTTCAAATCTTATCATTTTTTGTGGCCTATTTTGGAAGTCTACTTGGCCTCCTTTCATCGCTTAGTTGAAGGACAGGTTAACGAAAGAGCTACATTTTCTTCTAAGCAATAAGCACAAAGTCAAAGGACCTACCTGTCATTATGTAAAGTGAAAGATGCAAGGTGAGATTTGGTGCAAATGTAAATGGTGAAAAGTGTAATTTAGCGTATGCAGTGAATTGTGAGTACGAACAAAACCTAGAAAATCTGATAAATAAATAAAAAAGAACAAAACCTGGAAAATCTTTTCCAAATCATGTGCATATAAAAGTTTGGCAAATCGTCAAAAATTGAGAAAATGACTGTTCAGTGAAGTAAGGGAGAAATCTCCAGTTGAACAATAATTATGGGTCCCACTTATTGAGAAAATTGAACACTCCCCAAACTCAGAAGGGTTTTTGTCTCTATCTCTTCTTCTTTTCTTTTTTTTCTTTTTTTGATCAATCTAAAATGCCCTCGGGCTGTCTCTACTCTCTATCTCTTCATTCTACGAGTTTCTCCCACCAAACTGATTTAGTGTATTGTACGAGACAAATCATTCCCTCTCAATACAAAAACTTACAAGTTACAACGTCAACTTAAGTCTCAATTTGTGGAACATCCCCTACATCATTAGGACCTCTCTTTAAATAGGGAAAATACATATGGTTTTTTTAACTGAAAACATATGCTATGATTCACCAAATTAAGGAATAAGGGTATGTTGGAGTATACCGTTCCAATTTTATCGGATGTCCCGACAAAAAGTGAAGAATCTTTCAAGATGGTTCGAGTATAAACCATACCAATTTGATTGGCAAAGAATAAACTACCAGCTTGATTGGCAAATTTCAGTGCCAGCTAGCCCTAAACAAAAACGGATAAGACCTTTCGCCTTGAGCTCCATTCATTCGAGATGAGCCCCATCAATTTAAAAGAAATACTAACTTGTAATTAGTATTCGATTTGGGATTGCTGTGCACCATCTGAGCCGTCCATTGTTCGGATGGACGGCCCAGATTACGACAACGAATGGTTCGGATGCAAAGGTACTGAGGTGAAATATGGGCCGTCCATCCGAGCAATGGACGGCTCGGATGGTGCACAACACCTGCTATGCAACCCCTTCGTGGTGTATTTTGTGAATGTTAAATCCCACATCGCTTATCCAAGCCACTCAAATCGATTAGGGTTAGGATTATGATTTCGGTTCAGGAAGTTAAATTAGAGAAAAATTAATTAAATTTGAAATTAATTGGGTCAAGTTTTTCTCTTTGAAAATACATCGGTACATAGCATTAGGGGTGTACACCGGCCCGCCCGCCCAACCCAGCCCGATTATTTTAGGGTTTGGGATACAAATTTAGGCCTATAGGGTTGGGCCGGGTTGATATTTTAAGCCCGATTACTTAATGAGATGGGTTTGGGAAAATCCTCAAGGCCCAGCCCGAGCTCGGCCCGGCCCGATTATAATATTATTTTTTGTAATAGAATATATACACATATATCCGTACTCCCGTAGAAAACAAGGGAGAGACCGGTGGAATTTTTTTGCATGTCAAGCTTTATGAATGTTGGAGAGTTCCACTTTTTAAACATTTTTATTGCCTTTTGCGAGACAATTTAACTATCAAAACTATAATGTTTGGGTTTGTTTTTAATAGTATTGCGAGAACATAAAATTTTAAATATTCCCGGTTGTGAATTCTAATTTGTGATCGTTGTAGTTGATTTATTTATGTTTGTGATATCACGCTTTAGAAAAATAAATGGGCTTGTTGGGCGGATATGAGAAATAAAACTTTAATTGGACTGGGTTTGAGAATATAAAATGAAGCCCGATTCTTAATGGGCCGGAATTGGGCATGCACAAGTCTCGTTAGTATCTAGTATAAGCCCGGTCCGAACCCGGCCTGGCCCGAGGTATGTGCACCCCTACATAGCGTGTCTATTTTGTGAATCGAAACATTTTAAAGCTTTGGACACAAGGATAGATTCAGAGTAGGAGTAGATGACAAGTTTTTAGTCGGACTTATGGCTCAAAAATTGACTATAGTTCTAGAGGAAAAGAAGCGCGGGACCGCAGCGAGTCTGAAATTTCTATGATCACGCTCAAAGTGGTACTCCTATGCGTAGTTGCCCCCTCCTCCATCCTTTTCGGCTAGGAAAAAGAATAACCATACTTAGCCAAGGAAGAAAAATAGAGAGTAAAACCATTTTATTTTATTTTTGAAGTGAGTAAAACTATATATGGCCTTTGCCAATTGAGGCAAAAGGGTATGGACCATTTAGGAGGCGTTCCACAGACTTGGTTTTTTTTGCTTTTTGGCTTTTTTATGTAAAAGCTCGAAAAACATGTTGGTTTTTTGTGTTATGTATTGTGAGGGGATAACACTCGAAAAGCGCAATAAGCTGGCTTTTGACTTTTTGAGTTAGTGGAATGAGGACTTAGAATTAGGAAAATACCAGTAGTCTTGGGCACCACATGTCGCCGTAACGATCTCCTCCGCCATCCATGTAGGGCATACATGTGGACCGGACTTAATACTAAGTATATGAATCTCGAAAGCATGCGTGGTGTGGAGGGTATTGAGACATAACATGACAGTGCTCTAAAACCGCTAAATAATTACTCGAAGAACTAGCTAGACAAGAAATAAATAACCGAACCAGTTTAAAAACAACATGTGGTATGAATGGAGAATTCTAAAAATATTTTAATCTTACGGATCAGAAAAAATAAAAAATAAAAAATTGTGTAATTTGATTTCCCAAAAGTTAAAGTAGGGAGCCTGATGGTGATGCTCTTAGGCATATGTTTTCCACCACAGACTACCCTGTGCAATTAAATTCTTGCAGTTGCCCAGAAGTGATTTTCTCATTTATTTGTTTGGGCCACAGCCTGTTCCACACATGGCTATTATGGTCCTATAGTACTAGTCATTGGGGACCCTTTAGAGCAAAATCGTTGGGTCCTTGAGGTTGTAGGTTCGAGTCGTGGTGGAAATATTGATATCTAGCCATCAAAGCTGTCACGCTTTTTATGTTTCATGGTCCCTTCCTTAGGGTAGGGTTGATCATCGTCGATGGAGTAGTTGATTGGCGGTTGCGTGTGTGCCAGTTCTGGTGCGTTAGTAGTTAAATTCTCAACCAAACCATACTCGGCGAGTTAGATATTTTTCACCCGCAACCGACGTGCACATCCTCACTACGAGAAATGGCACAATCAGTGACTGAAACACATTTAGTAGCCAATTAATTAGCGAATGTTTTAATTTTCCGGTAGAGAAAGAAATTGAGTTTTTTTTATTTTTCTGGTCTTTTACTTATTAGCTCTATGAGATGCCTCATTAAATTAATCGAGTGAAGTCTATTTACCAAAACAAATTGTTAATTATGTACCAAAACAAATTGTTAAGGCTGAGTTTCCACTGCGGTAATTTTGATATTTTTTATATTTTCATTACTTTTCATGCATTTCAACTCAAGTCATTCTCCTCAACTATACCCACTTTTGACTACAACTTAATACCGAAAATATCAAAAAAATACCGTAGTTGAAATTCACCCTAACCCTTTTAACGGACTAGAAAAAATGACCCTAATACCCATCCCATGTTTCTCTTTTTCCTCCTCTTCTTTGTAATGACATGCACAACAACATAATATTTAGCATGCTCTATAGTGCCTCAGGCTCCTTACGGCCCGTTTGGATGGCGTATTCGTTTTGGAGGGATTAAATAGTAAGGGGTGATAAAATAGTCGGGGGGATTAAATAAGAAGGGTGGACCCACATTGATGTGATGGTTAAGCAGGAGGGATTAAATAGTACATGGTTTGGATGAGGGATTAAAAAGGGGGGATAATGAGGGTAGATGATGTAAAAACTTGTCAAAAGACTATTTTGCCCTTGGTAATGCATATATTAGATTATGTATTTATAAAATCATATAAAAGCTAAAATTAATTTATTTCATATAATATTTAACATTTAATTTATAATACAAAAATATAAAACTTATTTTATTAAAAAACAAATAATTATTTGTATTATGAATTACCAGCTATACAATGAATTCAATAAGGTATTATGAATTTGAATAGAAATTTATAATACAAAATACAATAAAAACAACCAAAATTAATTAATTTGATGGAGGACTTTTCATACAATATGTACAATACAATACAAAAAACAATATGTGCAGGATTATTTTTCTTAGAGGACTCTTCCTCTTTTCTAGGAATTATATGTTTGTGCTACACCATATAATTTGTCCTCTCCTTTCTTGTAACATCGACAAACCAGGCAACACCAGCAAAATTAAAAAAGATCACCTCTCAGTCTCATCTTATCTTCTCCTCTCCTCTCCTCTCGCCGCCTCACCATCATCTTCAATCCCAGAAATCCGACGCCTCACCATTATCGTAGCAACTCCGGCGAAGCACTTCAAGTTCCATGTCAGCCACAGGAAGCTATCTACTGCCGGCAACGATGACGAAATTGGTCCGACCGGTGGTAATTTCTCCCTTTTTTTTTTGTTCAAGATCTGGTTTCAACTTGGAATTTTTGGGTCTGAAATTGGGGATTAGGGAGGGTAGAGAGGTAAAATGGCCATAGATGAGAGGCCTGACTAAATAGAAGCACCCCCCTGCTTCTATTTAGTCCGGCTTGTCCCGGATTATTAGCCGGCGGATAAATAGTCAGGGTGTAGTTTGTGTTCCCAAACCATGGGCTAACTGTCAAATCAACCCCTCATCCGGCCGGATTCCTTCATCCGGCTCCCTTATACATCATCCAAACGAGCCCTTATGGCCCGTTTGGATGACGTATTAGTTTTAGAGGGATTAAATAGTAAGGGGATAAAATAGTTGGGGAATTAAATAAGAAGGATGGACCCACATTGATGTGATAGTTAAGCAGGGTGGATTAAATAATACATGGTTTGGATGATGGATTAAAAAGGGGGATAAGGAGGGTAGATGATGTAAAAACATATCAAAAGACTATTTTGCCCTTGCTAATGCATATATTAGATATGTATTTATAAAATTATATAAAAATCAAAATTAAATAATTTCATATAATATTTAACATTTAATTTATGATACAAAATTGTAAAATTTATTTTATTAAAAAAATGAAAATAATTATTACAATTTATGAATTACCAGTTACATAATGAATTGGGAAAAAGAGAGTCCTCCTAATATTTATAATAATTAAGTTAAAAAGAGAGTTAAAGAAAGGAGAGTTGAATTCATATAGGAGTTGTATATTTGTTCAGAGAGGGTTGAGTTGTTAAAAAGAGAGTTAATAACTCTTCTTCTCTCTATGGATTTACTCCCATCCACCGCCTCACTCTCTCTCCGATCAAACCCAACTCCTCTCTGTTTCCGATCAAACCCTCTATCTCCATCTCCGACCAAAACCTGTACAAAGATGGTGGATGACGATGCATGGTCCACTGCCGCTCTCTCTTATCAAACCCTCTACAAAGATGGCGGATGGTCTGACGACGACGGCGGTCCTTGGTCCATGACGACAGCCATGGTCCGTCGAAGAAGATGGTAATCTCTCTCTTTTTTGGTTCAAGATCTGATTGATTCTTTGTCTGAATCATCGGCTTGAAATTGGGAATTTTTGCGATATTTCTCCATTTTCTTCTTAGCTGTGATTTTTATCTCATCCTTGTTGGTTGATTGAGAATTTTTTACTTCAAATGTATAATTTGTTGTTGAGTTTTGAAGTATTTGGTTAATTGATTGGGAATTCCCGAAACAGAGAAGAAGATGATCTGGGGTACCCTTGTAATTCCAACACACTCAACACCCCTGACTAAGTTACATGCAAATTTTCAGATAAAACGTTAACGTATTTTCGCACATGATGATTTTTCGAGGTTCTTAGTACCAAATTAAAGATCTCTATTAATTTTTTAATTTGGTGAGAAAAAATAAAAATTATGAACTGAAATACCTTTATTTTTTGTCTAAAAATTACACGTATTTTCGTTGGGGACTATCAAAATGGAATGGAGGGAGTATATTAGAGTACAAAACCAAAAGAGCTCTATTCAATTCATAGAAACAAAGTTACTTGGGGCAAAGAGAGAGAGACAAAGAGGGGAGTTAAAAATCATGAATGCGGTTATGCTTCGCTTTTTTACCTGTGAGGGAGAGTGTTAAAATGGTGAGAAAAAAAAAGAAAAAGATCAGGGGAGATTCGATGAATCATTTGGGTAATGTTGCAAATATTTCCAGCACATATTCAGGGCAAGTGCATTATTTGTGGGGCAAGAACTACAAGGTAAAGACAACAAGATATTTTCCTTATGTGGCAAAGTTACAAAAATAACCAAAAAGAGATGCATATCCCAGGGAGAGTTTTCAACTTAGGGGGGGTCAGCTCATACATGGGACCGCCCCTGCATTCATCCCTCTTCTAATTATACCATCCAAACGAGCCCTTAGGACCACCACCACACATGGATAAAGGATCTGGAGCAGCACGGGACGATGCCCCAAAAGCATTGAAACCTTCTATTCACACTAGTCACATAAATACGACGTATAAAATAACTTGTATCTTGGCTACAGCTGAAGAAATATTTGAACAAAATGATGAATTGGAAGGCAGTAGAGCTTCCAACAACTTTTTAACTGAGAGAGAGAAGGAAGAAAAATTAGTCCATTCCAAAGTTTTGAATCTCATTCCGTACCGACCAGTATGTACCAAAATTGACCAAATCCGGTACCCTATACCTTAGATTTCGTTCAGACTCAAAAACCGGTGAGTGCTGGACTGATTTTAAATATATTTTTCTTTTTCAGTACCGGACGCCGGACGGTACCGGAGTATTTTTAAATTATTTTTCTTTTCAATAAATATAGATATGATGTTGGAGAATAATACTAATAGCGATAAATCCGAAAGGGTACCCATACTCTAACAGGTACAGTATTCAAAACTTTGGTCCGTTCCTGACCCCAATTATTGACTCTAACGGGTACAGTATTCAAAATCTTTGGTCCATTCCTGACCCCCAGAGAGAAGGAAATTAAGGAGGCAGCTGGTTGTGGCAGGGCAGATGGTTAGCAAACACATTCACGAGGAAGAGGATAATAATTGTAATATTTTTGTAATCTAACTAGTTTAACAATAATAACCTTTGCCGATCAAAAACAAAATTGTGCACCCGGGTGTTATGCACCCCTCGGCTGTTAGATCATGTTTTGGATGATCTGGATACATTTGGTAATTTTAATTTGATTTTGATTTATGTTTACTAGTAAAACATCAAAATACATCCGGACCGTTCAAGACATAATCAAACGGCCCATCGTGCATAGCACCCGAGTACACAGCACCCACAAGTTGAAATGGTATTTCCGGTCCAAAAGACAATTCGGTTGAAAGCCAATCTCAATACAGTCAACCCAATCTCAAACAATTAAAACGGCAATACAAATCACATGGGATTATGCGGCCAAGTGCAAAAGTTAGGGAGACAATCCGCACAAACCATAAACCTCAAGGGAGTAAAATGGACTTTCCCCATAATTTTATGGGTTGTTGCAAAAATGTGAGATTTTAAGAAATCTTTTCACTAATTGATAAATCAAGGGTTTGATTTTATCAAATCCTTGTAAAATCCATTGGAGAACAACCCCTAATGAAACTTCAATTTCCAATCACTTGGTATTTTGAATCTTACGTCCGGAAAAGGGAATTTGAATCAAACTTCAAGTAGGGTTTATTATTGTAAGACGCTCGGTAATGAGCAGTTTCCAGAATAAAAGGAAAACTAAACCGACCCGGTACAACCTTTTGATCACGTTGAATCGAGCTCAAAAGAGCCTGCTGTCACTCAAGAAGTGGTGCAAGAAAGATTGAGAATGCTATTCGATTGTCAAGCCCTTCTTGTGGCCAGGAAAGGAGTGGTTTGAAACAATCCTATCTTAAAGAAATTTTAATCGAGCCAATCATAATAATTTAATACTCCTATTTTTTGGATTTATACATGTTACTTTTATTGGTGGATCTAACGGTGGGCAAATTTGTTATGCGGGCGTCATGATCGGTGTTGAGTCATCTTAATATGATCATGATTACCCGATGTGGACTCTCTCCTGGTAAAGGGAGAGTTACACACCTTGACCAGTCATCAAGTGCCATTCATCGGGAAAGACAAGTTCTTTCTCAACTAGAGGAGTCCTAGTGTTTCGATCGCATCTAGTGGCGTCAAAACTCCTTGGTAGGTCCTCTGTGGCCTAAACCATTGTTGGTTCCTTGGACTGAAATATCATTGGCCCCTCTGCTTCGAGATTGTGCTTTCACACGTAGTACTCTCTCAGGGTTGGACTTCTAATGATATGGAGATCCATTGTGATCGCACTGGCGAAATCACAGCGGAGCGAAAAAGGTTTTGTTTTTTCAAGAGATGGTAAATCAAAACGCCACACAAGGTTTTTGAATAAATGATTGTCTCAAGTGAGGTGAGTCTTTCGGTTTGAATAGGGAGTAGCCCTTCTTTTGGTTGAAGTAGCCACAACTTTGGTCGCACAAGTAGGAACTTGGGGCGCTGGGAACAAGAATACTAAAATAAAAAGGCATAGATAATCAGCCCTTTGAATAAGCGAAGCTTTCCCGATAGAAATATTTGCATGCGATAGGGATCAGTGAGTGTAAAAATGTGATCTATACTATGTATTTATACACAGTATTTAAACTCATTTCCCAAACACCACATGTATTTATACTTGATCAAGTTTGTAATAACACATGCTACTAAAATCAGTGTGCATTTAGATGGCGTTGTAGTTGGTGCCTAACTTACATCTGGAAAAACAATTACTATATCATGTTTAATAATTTCTGTCAAGTTATCTGCTCAAAAGCCACACACGTTATTCTTACGAAGTGAATACGGAGTTGTGATTATTTTGCATGAACAAAAAGCATATCGAAGCCTATAAAATGAACAAAATTAAATCGTTAAATAAGATCGGAATAAATCCTGTTTTACTTCACATGAAGAAATACATCCAAAACCTTCCATGATCGAGTACTATGAGTGGACCAGCAACTGATGCTATTGACAGATCAAGTTAAAACCATTGTCAGTCTTAATCAGATCACGTACGTCAGAAATGACTGCTATAAGTGTATTAACACTATTGTCAAGAGAAAGGTAATTGAAATAACCAGCAACGCTCACCAGTCTTCCAACAACTGCAATAGTTCTAGAATTTGGAAAACCAAATACAGAAGATGTGGTCTGTCCTCACAAACAGTAGCTATGACTCGAACCAGACATTTCACTAGCGGGTTGAGAGCCCCTATGACATAAACAGTAGCTATGGCTCGAACCGGACATTCCACGTCCAAGGGAGTTGCTACACTGGTTGCCCCCTTCTACCCTTTTTTCAGTTCACAAAAAAAAAAAAAACCTCGGAGCTTTTTTATATATCTATGTAGAAACTAGATGTCTACCCTTTCGGTTGAAAGCCCATAAAGTCATGCTCTACAACAAAATCACCAAGAAGAACAGCGAACTGAGGATTGATTTAGGAATAACAGCCTCAATTGATCCATTAAATACTGACAACATACTGACTATGTTATCAGTATGTTGTCAAATGTGGGCACTTATCTCAAGCATTTCAGATATGAAAACAAGAAAGCATGGCCCAGATGAAGTGCACACAATCATCCCTGGACACAATCTAAATGATTAAGAAAGTCTCCCAATATCAAAATTTTCGCAAAGAACACAGACTGAAAGGTCTGTGTGTTTTTATGCAAGGTAATTCATTCGATATGCAGTATCAATTTGCAAGTATCTCAGACAGTTGGGAGGGAAGCACATATTGGTCTTCCGGAGAAAAAACTCTGTAAAACATATCCTAGACGTGAGGCAAGAAACTCGGCAGTGTCTAATTAGCAATGAAAGAGCGTTCATTTCTCCCTTCCTCAGCAATTTGAAGATGGCAGGAACTAATCAAATGTGAGTGAGCATGAGAAAATATCAAAATAATACCAAGGTAGAAGAGATGAGGTACATTTATCATGAAAGCTATAAAAGCGATACACTACAACTACGCAAGAGCTGGCAATAGCTAAAGCAAGAAATAGCTCATAGTAGAGCAAGGTTCTAAAACTCGCTAGGCGCTCCCAGGGCGGCCGGGCACTTTCTAGCTTCCAGGCTGAGTACTCGGGCGCCCAACAATTACTCGGTTAGGGGGTTTATTTGTAATTTTAAAGATTTTTCTCAGGTAAATATGATATTTCTAAAAAATGAAGGGGTAAAGTGTAATTGTTTTGGGTAAATTGGGGTAAAGTGTTATTACCACTATATACGTATTTCTACCCATGAAATTATCGATCTCACTCGAGAGTAGAAACGAAGTTGAAGAAAAAGGAGATCTGGAGAGCATTGGAGATCCGGAGTCGACTCAACGACAACGACAATCAGAGGTGACTGGTGTGTCAACGATCCGAGGTGATTCAACGACAACGATTGAAGACGATGACGATCAATGGTGACGAGCAGAGAAGAAGAGAAAAGGCGACTCAATTTCTGGCCCAATTTCTGTCTTCTGATCAAAGAATACGGTTTAGGTTAGAATAAATCAAACGTCAAATTGGCTAAATTTCTTTTTTCCAATCCGACTTGTTCCGCCTAGTCGCGACTCACAGAGTCCGCGTCTAGTCACGACTCACCGCCTCGGTGAGTCCTTGGTGACTAATTCCGAGTAGTACCCGAGTTGTCCTTCTAGCGACTTCTTCCACCGACTAGGCCATAGTCGCCTCGATGAGGTACCTTCCAGCGAGTAGTCGCCGACTACTCGGCCGAGTTGACCGAGTTTTAGAACACTGTAGTAGAGAAGAAATAGCAAAAAGGAAGTTCACTTCTACAACGAATCTGGTAATTAAGCATACGAGCATCCGTTTTCATACATAATGCTACAAGCTAAATGCAACAGTATAACCTCCAAATTTGCTAAACACCGTGGTCGTACCCAAGGCTACTGCTAAAAGGGCCCGGGAGAGGTAGTACATTTGTAGCCTGGATTGGGTGACGTCTGCAATTCTGCTGCAACTCACCCTTATTTCTCGCACAAAAGGTACTAGTACTCTCAGTCAAAGGTATGACCCCTTTTGTTCCCGCGGCAAGGCGAATTCTCATGACCCAAACCAACACAAGGCTAGGAGCGGATTGCACATGCCATCAAGCCAAGTCACAACCTGTCCTTAACAACCTATACGGTTTAAGAATTGCATTCATCGTTGCATTTGTTTCGTTCGCCAGCTTACTAGCTTATATTTAAGCACTTGAACAATAAGATGGTTTGGCTAAGATGCTGGTACTTATTTGTTTAATCTACATAACCACCAAAAAATAAAAACACAGAGAGCAAATGTTTACACCCAAATTTGGCAGATTCAGCCAAAGGCCTTGGTCCGTGATTAAAGCAATTGAATTAGGCCTTTGAGGCCTAAAATGTAAAGGTCGTAGCCCAATGCAATAAGTTAACACAGTTGGAATTTAATTTGGATCAGAAATTAATTATCTAATTAAATTCTGAAAATCATTGGTGGAACTTAATGGAGATAAGGTTTAACCCCTAGAAAAGAGGGAGGGGTCGTTGCAAAAGTTTCCCCTTGCAAAAGGATAAAGATCGGAAGAGATAAGGCTTTTTTGCCAATAAACTTCCACGAATTGAGATAAGGTTTGTTAGGTAAAGAGGCCTGCTCGGAACAAACTCTCCCAGTTATGAGCTTATACGATTTGGAGGGAAAGGGTGCAAGGTCTGAATTGAATTTCAAAAATGGAGACTAACAGATTAAATGGAACCCTATCCCTAATCCGAATAACAAATTCATTTGAAATTCAAACGGAAGATTATGAACCCACGGTCTATAAATTTACAAGCCAAAGAAGGATTAAGGGTTCCTCAACCACAAAGCTCACGCTTACAATCACTCTACTCAGAGTTTTATCCCTCCACTCTCGTGGATTTTTCATTGTTTTGTTCTTTTTCCGTTTCAAAACGTTTGCTTAGCTCAGACTAGCACTCGTCCATTTTCATATTCCAAGCCTTTGTGAATTTTGATTAATAAAGTTTGGCTTTTAGTTTATCTCATTTTTTATCCATTTTCCAAACCGTTTGGGAAATTATAAGTCCTTTTCATTAAGGCACGACGAACTCGCGTGGTTCTGCCCTTTGGATCACGCCAATCGCTTAAGATACGAAGTCAGGAGAAGGCACGAGACCTATCTCAACAATTGGACTGCAATCCAGTCCTGGCACGCCCGCGTTAGATCGCTCAGGCCTTGACGTTTACGTTAGGCCTTCGCGGTTTCCTTTATTTTTTCAACACCAGACAAACAGCAAATAAACAAGCAAATGGTGAACCAAATAAGTTTTCTTATTCTGCACTTTGCTTAGGCCTTGTTTGATAACTCAAATTTAGCACTTAAAATTGAACGAATTAAGTAATAAGTGATTAAGTAGGTTTGATAACTATATTTTAAATTACTTAAAAATAAGTCACTTGACAAAAATTAAGTAGGTTTGAGCTACTTAATTTTGACAGAATTTAAGAGTATTCTCATTCAGTCACTCCCACCACCACTTCGCCACTCCCACCACCACCACTACCACCACCACCACTGCCGTCACTGCACTTACTTTTACACCCCGTTTGGATGTCGGAGATGATTTTGGGTGGATTTGTAATGAGGGCGGATTAGAGGGTGGATTTGTAATGAGGGTGACCCTACCTCTTAAGAAGGGTGGATTTGTATATGAGGTGTTTGGATGATTTTTTGAGCAGGGGGATTTGGAAGGAGGATATGATGAGATAAGGTGTAAAAAGACTAAATTGCCCCCACTTTGTTATTTTAATGGATAAATTGATTTGATTTGATTATAAATAGAATAAATACCATTTTATCACTATATTGATGATAAAATAATTTCATTTAATCGAAAAAATATTTAAACAACATTAAAAATTAAAAAAACTTTATTTTTTTATAATATGTACTCTTCCGTCCCATATTGCTTGCCCCTTTTGGAAAAGCGTACATTTTGCAAGCAAAAAATGATGTGTTTATGAGAATTATTTAAAAAAAATTACACCAATTTTTTTTACTCGATGAGATCTTTAAATTGGTGTAAAAATTTTTGAAAAAAAATAAATGCTAATACATTAGATTTTGCTGCAAAATGCACGAAAACCTAAAAAGGGCAAGCAATTTGGGACGGAGGGAGTATTATTTTTTACCTTTCATTTTTTTTGAAATTTAAAAAGAAAAAAAAAAAATCATTGCACTAGGAAATAACCATTGGGAACACCAAATTGCATGGGACATTGATACATTGGAATATTTGTCCCTTTCTTCTCCATTTTCAAGTCAAGAACAGACCATCGAGATAACCCAGATACAAACCCACCGATCGAGATCTCTCTCTCTCTCTCTCAACAACCGACCGATCTCTCTCTCTCAACTCCACCGAAAAACACCTCTCCGTTTGTCTGTCTCTGAACATAGAAATTCGGTGATGGTCCGTCGTCGGCAATCATATCCAACCCCCATCTCCTCCTCCTCTCTCTCTCTCTCTCTCTCTCTCTCTCTCTCTCTCTCTCTCTCTCTCTCTCTCTCCACAGTGAAACACACCTGGATTTGGAGGGGTAAAATGGACCCATTTTCACCCGGATTTGCCCCCATCTCCGCCTCATTAGCCATGGGACCGGGATTTGCAAGTCAAGGCAGGTGCAAATCCGGCTGCATATCCGGCATCCAAACAGGGTGTTAAGGAACAACTAGCCAGTAAGAACCAACAGAGCAATTGCATCTTCTCATTAACACATAAGAAGCTATGTCAGATCAATATTTGTAGACGTGGATATCATTAATTATCCTTGGAATCACGTCAAAAAAACAAAAGAAATCTTGCACTTACTGGAGACTCACTCTGGCACGGATGATCCATGGTGCTCCACAAATTTCCATGGAGGCCTCCTAGCATTTGGAAAAGGAACTCCAGATTCTAAGATGCCCTTGAGCCACTTAACTTTGTTAACAAGTTCCTCCAAATCAATAATAGGGGCTTCTATTGTGTCAGATCTCGTGGAATTTAAAGAAATATTTCCACCGGTTCTGATCTTCTTAGAGGACCCATTGGAATAGTACTGGTCTTCTCCAGAAGAGTTCCGTGCTGCTTCAACATTTTCAATGCTTTGGGACAAACCTGTTTTCCTATCCCTCCTGTCCAAGTCTGCGCTAGGTTGTGGCCTGTGAGCTTCTTCATTGGGAATAGCGCTAATGCTCAAAGGTTGTCTAGTGGGCTCCTTTGCTATAGGTTGTTTTGATTTATCCACAGGTGGCAATGTATTTGTTGATATCGGAGAGAGAAAGGAAGCATCAAGCATCAATCCAGCTGTTGCCCCAACATTTTGGATTCCAACATCCACTGTACCAATGGGAAGCCCTGCAGCAACAATAACTTAAACTCTAAGCAACTGAAGACGATGAAAAGTTAACGTAAACCGTGTTGGCAAACCCAAAATGTTATAAATCCACATCTTATAAAATTTTCATCAAAAAATGGATAGAAGAATAGGTTCAAGTCTAACGAAATTGACAATGCAGCAGTTTGTATGGTGTCACGGAGCACAATAAGAGCATCTCCAAATTTGGCTTCAAATGTGGCAAATTGACATGTTAAATTTGACATCTTTAAAGCCTATCAAAAAATAAAATTTGACATCTTTAAATTCCCCACTCCGACCAATATGCCGAATTTCTTATTTAGGTATGTTTTCACTTAAATTTTAAGTTACAGACAGTAAAATTATTAAAATGAAGATTTGACATGATAGAGGAGATGTCGAATAACACCTAAGCATTTGACATCTTAATTGGAGTTGGTTCAAATGCCAATTCATCCATTTAGCATGCCAAGTCGGATTTATTGACATCCTTGGTTGAAGATGCTCTAAGTATGACTTCAATTGTAAACCTCACAGTCACAGCACATCATAATTCTTAGTATTAAGCATCCATAAAACAAATGACTAATTTCGAAATTATTAACAGAAACGATCCTAGGATTGAAAAAGATAAGTAATAAGAAGGTTTAATTATGAGATAGGAGCGTATGTCCATTCATTGCCAATTGGATTTGAGTTGGATGTTTTAACATAGTATCAGAACTAAGCTTTTGGAGGACAAGACTCTCTTCACTAATGGCCCCATTGTTTGTGCCTTGACCGCACCTTGTTTCTTTGTGATCCTTATAATTGCCCCATTGTTTGTGCCTTGACTGCACCTTGTTTCTTTGTGATCCTTATGTTATGGATCATTCATTTACCCCTCATCAGGCAAGTCAGGATTGCACATGTATTGGATTGTTAAACTTGTCCCACATTGACTAATAATTACCTCTCCACTCCCTCCCAATAAGTTTTGAGTTGGATGTTTTTAACAAACACAATCATTCAAGAAATAACAAGAATTCCCCTTAACCAACAATAAAATACGAAAATGTCCTCAAAATGTAAGCCTCGAATAAGCCTGATGTTTTCTTTACCTTGATCCAACGGCATAATCAATCGAGCACAAGGCTGATAGTTTTGTTCTCCTTCCTGTACATTCAAACGCAAGAAGATCAATAATAGCAGGACAAAATCATTACGATTTAAGATTGATTTCCAGACTTCAAATGTTGAAGGAGCTTCTAACCTACATATTCGGTGAAAATCGAGTTACAACCCGTTAGAGTTCGCCCCACATTTTTGCTAATTACCAACTCCAAAACTAGTACGCGAGGGCATCCTCTACACTCATTGTCAATTTAACTGGGGTGGGAAACTTCAACATTGTACTGAGTTAGGCTTTCGAAGGCTTCTGAACCAAACTCTCTTGATTGATTGCACATTTGTTTATGCCTCAAAGCTTGTTTCGCTTGTTAAGTTACTAGTAGTCCCAAAAGATAAACTGTTAGGAAATTGGCCCAACAATAGATATCAAGCATTCAAGCTATTCAACATCCTCCCTCACGTGCAACCCCATCTTGCACGTAGATATGCAAATTTTTATAGATAGAGTGAAACAGAATATGAAGGGGAGAGAGAGAGAAGCAGAATGCAAACGAGGAACAAATACAAACAGAGAGACTTGAACCCAAGACCTCTCACAACCAAGAGCTCTGATACCATGTTAAGTTACCAATAGTCCCAAAAGCTTAAGCTGTTAGGAAATGGGTCCAACATTGTATATCAAGCTATGTTGTTCTCCATTTTATTGATCATTTGTTACCTCTCCACAAGCCAGTCAGAGGTCGCACATGTGGGAAGTGTTAGAGCTTGTCCCAGATTAGTCAATTATAACTTTGAAAACCAGTAAATGAGATTAACGGCTTCTAAACCAAAATCTGTTTTTGAGATAGCATGTGTAGAAAGGTCCTGCTCCACTCACTGCCAACTGATTTTAAGTAGAATGCTTTAACAAAATTGACAAATTGTGGAATTAATAAATACGCAAATACTGGGTGCTATAAGCAAAAGTGTAGTATACATTAAGTTATATATTATTATCAGGATAATAGTTTAATCTGTCGGCTATCAGGTCTGTTTAGGCTTATTAGGGTTTGCCAACATATAACCCCATTATTAGACTTGTAATATAAAATCTATGAGATACAATATCTCTCACAATAAGACACAATAGTTGCACAGACATTGCTGGATGTATCTATCTCAAACTCTGATAGCACTCTCCCTATCGGTGCATCTCTCTCACAGTCAAGCTGGATGTTTGTAACTTAACCGAAGTCCTTTTTTACTATTTCCAACCTGATCGTAGGCCATCTTTTGAGGTCACAAATTACGACACACTTTGATTTCTTTCCTCATTCGTCGTACATAATGTGATTATCCTGTCCTTGCAATGTGATTATTTTTCTCTGTTTTGAGTCTTCTCAAGTTCAAATCATTATAACCTTGAGCATGTTGGGAATCAGAGCCTTTGATTGTTCTCGAATTGTGGTCCTTTTGGGCAGTCTTGCTACGATATCGTGGCGCACGACGACCTTCATCAAACCTCCCTCAGCCTAACACGCAATCAAAGGCTCGTTGCAGTTTTGATAGGTGAGTTTTTTAACTATTTGATCAGTTTTGAAGCCATTTCAAATCTGGAACACTGAAAGCTATCTCCAATACAACCACTGGTAACACTCGTTGAAGTTTCCATGCCCTCCGACGAACACTGATTTTGCATTTTCGAACTTTGACAACCGCTGTGTGGGCTTTCTGGACTTCGGACAGAATCCGGCTTCAGTAGACCAATCAGAGTTTCTCGTAGTTTTTCCTACAACTACGGCGACCACTGTCAGCATAGCCCAATCTCGAATATAGACCTCAAGTCCTCCAAAACACCTTTGAAGCCTTATTCGGCTGATTGTTTATCAGGGTAATGATTTGTTTATGTACATTCGAGCAGTTCCAGCCTTTTGCGGTCAATCAAGAAACTTAGTCACAAGCTTTTGGTCACGACATAATGGTTGTGTTTGGTTTGGGTTTTGGGTTTTGGGTTTTGGTAATGATTGGAGGGAGAAATGGAGATAATAATTAGAAAATGGGGTAGTTATTGGAGAGAGAGAGAAAAAAAAAAAATGAGAATAATATTTGAAAATAGGGGTAATAATTAGAGGAAAATGTGAGTAATGATTGAGAAAACCGGTCTCAAAACCCAAAACGAACAAGGCCAATCAGTTTTGCATGGTTCATGTACCGCAGGTATATGATGCACTTCCAATTATATGATCTCTGATTCGTCTCTTCTTAGGCATTGCATTCCTCCTTTCTCCCCTGAAACGATTGACATAGCAAATGGATCCCTGATATATGTTATTTCTATAGGTTTCTATGGGTTTCATTCTTCCACTTCGTCCCTTTGTCATTCATTCCGGCTGTCCCAATAATGTCTTTAGTCTTCTTGTATTAGTCAACAGCTATGATGCACGGATACGGACATGGACACGGGGACACGATAATTCTAAAAAAATGGGGACACGGACACGGCAGGGGACACGCCACGTGGAAAAATAAATAAACAATCAATATCTATAGATATTAAAAAAAATTTATATTATTTGTTGCAAAATGTAAAAATAAGGGTATATTTGTAATAATTTTTAATTTTTAGGGGTAAATGTGTTATAACTCAAAAATAAGGGTATTGTTTTTTGATGATTTCTCGCGGGGACCCTTAAAAACACGTTTTAAACACATTGGACGGTTTGGATTTTGTCAAAACAATTTTTAAAACCTTCAAAACACCCAAAATCTCCTATATATATATATATATACCTATATATATATTACGTTCTTTACCCTAGCAGCAGCAGCCATAGCAGCAGGCAGCACAACGGAAAAAAAAAGACAGAATCGACCGACTACTGGAAGCTCTCGTCGGCGATCAGAGGGTTTCATCGACTGGATTGCATCGTTCTTCTTCTTCGTACAGGTTCTTCTTCGTACATGTTCTTCTTTCTTTTTTTTCGATCTGATGGTTCTTTTTCTTCTTCTTCTTCGTCTTCTCCTCTCTCTCTCTCTCTCTGTGTCGTGTCTCATCTGTGTCCCCCTGTGTCCCCAGCTATGTCCCCCTCCAAAAATTCGATTAAGCCGTGTCCCCCTCCACGTGGCATGTCCAGACACGTTTCCCGCCGTGTCCTCGTGTCCGAACACCGCGATACGGTGACCCCGAGCCGTGTCGGTGCTTCATAGGTCAACAGTTTAATTTTGGTTAACAACGTTTTGTTTTCTAATTTTAATTATATTGCTCAGCATGGCCAGTTGACCATTTTTACATTGTAGAGAGCTTTCACCTCCTTTCGAGTCTACTTCAACTACTTGTCTTCTTTTGTTTATATGATAACTCTTCTCCATTTCACCTTCATCCTTCTAGATCAGGCCACCTGTCTAGTGAAAGTCTTTAAGTGTTCTAATCGTGTGTCGGATGAAGAGTCTTTCATTGACATATATGAATGCACAAAATGTAAACTTGTGAAAATGTCTCCCTTAAAATTTTCTTTTCAGGTGTTTCCCCATTCATAGGAGCTCATATGTTCTTGGAGTAGTGTTGATAGGAGAAGTAAAAGAAGGCTTGTTGCTTAAATCTTTGGGGGTAATCTGGAATACGGGCAGACTGCATGAAGACTTCTTCCGATGGCTTACACCTTATTTGGTTAAGAGTTTCGAGTAAAGTTTTTCAGCCAAAAATGTTGTATAGGGTTGCATATTTTTTCATCTTTAGTCTATTTGCTTAACATTTTAACAAATTTATTTGCTTTTTAAATAGAGGTACACTATATATATCCAAAAAGTAAAAAAAAATTAATTAATATTTTGATTAAAAAAATCAATAAAGATGAAAAAACCCGAATGATGAAGGAATCAAAATTTTTGAAGATAAGTCTTTTGCAAGGAGAAAAGAGCCATTAGATATTTCTAGTCCAATTTGATGTTTGGATAGTAAAATCTTCGTAGCTGGTCTCAGGAAGAGTTGTTCCCTCTTTGAACCAATTTCTGATTTCATGACAATAACTTTTAGGCTGCCTTATCTAATGTGAGATACTTGTGGAACCAGATATGCATTTAAGCAAGCAACAAAATAACAAAATCAACATAACCTACGAATACAGGTTCAAGAACAAGAAAAAAGTATGGATACAAGTAGGCAGAGAAAAGCAAGGGGCACCTGAGAAGTAAGAACACTCCAACCATGTTCTGGAGACCAGTCTAAAGACGGACGCAAATCATTGCACAAAGCTTCATAAGAGGAACCCTCACCAATAGGAGGCGGTGGCAACTCAATCTAGAAAACAAAAACAAACAAAAAAGGTCAAAAATAATGTAAGTTAAAATAGACTGCAAAGTTCCTTAGATAACACATCGTTATACTGGGAAGGCATGATTAATTAGATCAATGGTTGTTTGATTACAAGAAAGCAATGGGAAATAAACTATAGATATTGGTCGTCCATAGCCTAACTCTCCCCCAGAATTAGGCGACGAGAAATTGCAGCTGGCCAGGGATTTGTCTATGATGTCCATATTGTCAAGGACGATCTCAACAAAAGAGGTAGACCGAATCAACTTGGCAAGTAAACCCCGACTGAATTCATGTATATCATCCAGCAACCCTTAAATTTCTAATTATTTCGCTACACCCCCAACCCATCTCAACACCAAAATCACATAAAGTTATTTGTTCATCATAACACACCATATCATGTACAACAAAAAAGGTCTGTAACCCCCACAGCACTGGGAAAGCCCATTGCGTACTCTTTGTTTTCTTTTTCTTTTTTGGGTACAAAAGCAAATATCCTGTTAATGACCCTTCTTAACACACCAATTTCAGGACTCTCATCTACTCAAAGATGCCAAACTTTCTTCAATCCATTAGTGGAACTCTAAAAATTCCACCATCTCCATCTCCAAAACATTAAGGATCCGAACTGTTCCACTTCACGCTGATAAAAAAAAAGTGTTCCATTTAACACACCACCAGCTAACCAACGAGTTTCACTTCAGTAGCCTAGTGATGTGTCCATGATCCAAGTTACAATTGACTAGTTCTAGAGTCTTGGTAACACTCAACTCCAACAGCTAGCTGCTTAGTTGAGGGAGCCGTCACGCCCCTCGTGCTTAAGTACGGCACATTAATTTCTAATCCAGACAATTTGCGACTTTGCTTCACTCTAAACTGATCTAGTAAATCATCAAAACCAAGCAACCAATCTAGCGATACAAACACAAACAAACTTTAACTGTCTAAGGCTGAGTTTCAACAATGGTAATTTTGGATTTTCGGTTTTTTAGGTATTTTTAGTATTTTCCCACAAATCATTCTCCTCACGTACATCACAAAAATACCATTTAGCGGAAACAACTCCCACTTTTGACTACAGTGGGAAGACAGTATTTTAAGTAGAAACACAGCCTCAAATATTATTTATTAATGGAAGATGACAAATGGAGGATGACAGACATTTTTTATCCACACATCATTGCCTCTTCAAATCAATGTTAAACACCACATCAACATGGCTTATAAGCCCATCAACCACAGAAGCTCAACTAAGTTAAGTCAATAATTGCAAAGGAGTAAAAGCTGAAAAATTATTACCTGAACCTTGTCATCGCCCAATATTTGAGTCACTCTTCCAGACCAATAACAACCATCCATCCACCAATCCACCAAATCCCCTACTTTCCAAACACCATTCCTGGCAACCGTCAATTCTGAAATTGTATTAGCATGAGCCACTTCACTTTCATTGCAGATAGGAGGATATTGGGGACGCACCATCAGCACCTTTTCAACCTTCGTTGCCCTCTTCCTACCAATCTGGGGAACTTGGTAGATTCTGGTCCATTTTGCCTCTGCATATAAGCAATCAACTTATGAACCATGCACTTTCATTTTCCAATTTACATATAAACTAAAATAGAAAATATCAACTTACAGAACATTTATAGGATCGAAGTTCAGGAAGAAAAGAGACTACTTTACCTGAACAGGCAAATGTAAAAATAGAAAACTCAGGGCATCCATCCTTAATATACTCGTCTTGTATTTTTCTACAAGCACGGTATCCGTGCATAGCACGACACGGGGGAATTTTTTTTAGTTTATTTACCGCTTATCAATGTACTACTATTCAACATTAAACGTAAAAATTTGTTAAGAGATTTTGAACATAGGGGATGAATGATAGTGATTGTAGCTACGGCGGATTTTTCTGTGATTCTTATTTTTTTTACAAAATAGAAAGAGATTGTGCCGTACTACCCTGTGTCATACAAGTGCTTAGTCTATTGTATAGATCATTAGATATGGAAAAATGCAACAAAAAAATGAAGGATGCCCACTCGAGAAAATGAGGAAAGTGTTCTTTTTCGTGAACTTTTTTCACAAAATGATTCCACAGTCTCATAGCAATGAAAGGGGCACCCCGCTCCTTATGGTATTTCATGCAAGGCTCACTCAGTACATTCACGCCTTTTTATATTATATTTTCGCACCAGAGTTTGGGCTTCAAACTTGAACCAATCTGCTATACATTGACTGATGATTGAACAGTAAAGTGAGGTCAACAAAGTGGTCCTTCTGAGAAAGGCTGGCGCTAAGCTTGGTCGGAGGTCAACGGATCTGGAAGAGGAAAGGGTTTAGGGCATTCTGAAGAGAGAGAGAGACATGCTCACCTAGAATAGTGGACCTAAGCTCTTTGACCTGACAACTGAAGGATCTCCTCTAATTCAACAATATCAAACGAGGTCAGAGGATATCCTCAATATTGCCGGCCACACTCTTGAGGTCAACGAGCAAATCATTCCCATCTAATCGTAGCAGGACAATGTAAGACATGCCTTGAAAGTGTCATGTGTCTTGGTGAAAACCTCTCTCATCCTATGACCCATAAAGGTCGATCGCACAGTGATGTGATGAACTGAGCAACCTTCGCAATCCCTCAACTCGCTTCCAGACCACTCTGATGATCTCATCCTAAGTTCTGCCTCCGCCCTAGGTCATTATAGAGCTAAGTTGGAGAACTGGGATCATCCGTCGTGGATCTTACTTCGAGACAGGAGATGAGGTAGATCCAGGTGGTATCATCATTCAATGGAGATCCTAAGACCAATGATCCTGAGGTGAGATCCTCAAGCTATAATCCCAAGATATAGAATCTTGAGGTGATATCTAGGTGGTTTGATCCTTGGAGGTGAGATCCTAGGACATATTTGTCGCACTTGAAGGACCCCATATAGCAGATCAATGGTAAGTGACTGCGCGACTGGAGATTCAAGAGAGGTCGATCCTCCAAGTGGAGAATGAGGATGAGCGCTCCTATCGAGATCAAGATAGAGGGGTCGCCAAAATAACAAATGGGAACGGGCAAAGCTCCATTGCAATTGGTTACGACAACATGGAGGTGGTGTGCCAGCAGCTGCAGCACCACATACTATAGATGAAAGTGACAAGCATGAGCAATCAACTTGAAAAAACTACAAGCAAAGAAATTGAAGAACTTAGGGTTTGGAGGTTTAAACTAAAGGTCTCTCAGATAAAAGACACCTGACACGAATGAAAAGCGTACCTACTTTCTTCCCTCACCCAAATAACCAATACATCCCACACCTCGATACTACACCTGACATGAATGAAAAGCGTACCGACTTTCTTCACTCACCCAAATAACCAATACATCTCACACCTCAATACTTTCATAGTCTCAGATCCCAGCACATCTTTGCATACCATCACGTTGATTCAAACCCTTTGTTCCTTTTGTGCACTATAGCCAACTTCACCAAAAGAAGTATTGAATTTAATATTGGAACATTTACAAAAGCGAATTATATTCCGCCACGCTTACTCCTCTACAACTGTATGGTGGTAACATGAACGCAGTGATAGAACTATTCAGTCATATTACTGCTTATTATCTCATTACAGTGTCATGAAACAGTTGTAAAAGGAAAATACAACAGATTGGAGGTTGCAAAATATGACATCATGATTTTGAATGACCAGTAATAGCGTGGGAAAAACTAAAAGAAAATACAGCAGAAGCAACAACTTGAGGATCTTAAAGTTTACTTACTATCGTCTGGGAAGTCATAGAATTCCAAGGCAAACTCCATATTCCCTTTTTTGCAGCTGATCTCTTTTATCTGATAGAATGTACACAAATGGTGTAAGTGCAAGTCAATCTGTTCAACACGCCGACCAACTTTTATGGCAGAAAGGATGAAGTTATTTTAAATTCCCAGGCAAAGACATCTCTCTGACACTTGAGGACAATTTGAGAAAAGGTAATACAAGATTTTAAGCATACAGTCATGCTATATGCAAAAGAACAATTTGAGAAAAGGTAATACAAGATTTCAAGCATACAGTCATGCTATATGCAAAAGAACCAATTCTGCTGTAATTCGGGGACCAATAGCTAGCCCATGACAGGATAAGTGTTTCCTAAAATCTGAGCAAAAGGGACATAAAATTAAACCACTAGGACATACACGAAAATATCAAGTCTGACTTCTATCTTTAGACATATTTTCAATATTCTGGAATAGCTATCATGAGGGGAAAAAGTTGGTGGAGACAAGGTGTGCTACCAAGGAGAATATGGAAGAAAGGACAATCATATCAAAGAGTGATGTGGAGCCCTGACAATTATAGACACAGAAAAGTAAGGAGGAGGAGGAGGAGACGACTAGGATGGATATAATATATTTCTCCTTCTACTTGGTCAGATCTTGAACTTGATGCAACACTTCGCACATCAGATTTAAGGATGAGGAGAGATTTTCTTACAATACCGATTGTATTTTTTACCCACAATTATCTTAGCCAACCACAAGAAAAAAATATCAGAAATAGTACAAATGCCAATAAGATTGCAAGTCGCAACTATAATTAGAAGAAAAAAAAAATAGTAACTGGAGAGGCAGAAATAGAAGGTTAGGTTCCTTGAGGTCTCCCGTTCTATTCTTGCAAGGTCTGGCTTACTTTATGCTTGTCGTTTGCGGATGATCTCATGTTTTCAGTTTGTTTAAATTCTTTCTATTGGGTGACTGGGTGGCCAGTTATAATTCTCCGTCACCAAAAAAACGTAGGTTATAGTCCTAGATACTTGAGGTTGAGCTTATTATTTTGGCGAAAATCAACTTCAAAGCATTTACACCGAAGCCTGACAACTAACAAACAAAGTTTAGGAAATAAGGTAAAAGTTTCGTTTGGTTTGGTTTGGCTTGTAACATGTAAAAAAAACTCTTTTTTTCCCTTCTCTTTTTCTTTTGGCGTGTGTCTTGGCTGATGAGAGGTATAGCGAAACTCATCACAAACAAATTACCAAACTACATGCAGCTTTCAGGTATACCTTGCACTGAAACCATGCACTACGGAACCCTGGCTGGAAGGATCTTGACTCAGCCAATTGTCCAACTTTAAAAGGCAGCAGACCTTCAACTTGTGTGTCCATGATGTTTCACCAAACGGTGTATAGCTGCATCAAGCATGTGTGTGTACATCACCTCAAAGAATACGATACGGTGCAAGAACATAAAAATCATCATTAAACTAAAGTAAGGCCATCACGAGATTTGTACCTCTTTTACCGACTATAGGCAACTAAAACTGTCTGATTAAGAAACAACCAGCAATGTCAATCCTAAACCAGAAAATAGAAATACTCTTCCGTATGTAATACTTAGATGATTAAGGCACTTGTCACATTGTGTACCAATAACTCGAGCAGACTCTAGTCATTACCAATCAGGCTAAGCTAACCTATGATACTTTACTTCAGTTGAGTCTAAATCAGTTGCGGGGTTCTAACTTTGGTGGTGAATTAGACCTTCATCTTTGTTGGTCAAAAGAAAAACTCCAATCTCTCCCTGTGGTGAGGCAACAGATCAAGGGAAAGAACATCAGAAGGCAATGAATGGGTCTTCAAAATAAGCGTGTTGGTACTCGTGATAATAGAATAGTGCTTGATTAGAAAATGCTACAGTAGCTACACGAGATGCTATGGGCTGTGTGAATTTTGATAATGCATGAAACTTCCGACTAGAAGGCCCATGACAGGATATGCATTGATGTTTGTTACCAAACCAAACTGAGCCTTGAGCCCCAACTAATTGGGGTTAACTATATGAATCCTGTCTCCGTTGAATTCTATCCAGTGTCAAGGGCATCGTGTACCGTGATATCCAAGAAACTTGGGTCTTATCCAATTACCACTTTTAAACTCAATTTGGTATACTCTACCCCTTAATGCTACCATCTACCATACCTATTCACTCCTACCAATTGTCGCATTGGTGTTTGTTGATTGTTGGAGGTCTACAAGATACAATGGCTCTATTGCAAAATCAGATCGTATTACAAGATACAATGGCTCTACAAGATACAAGAAACCATTTGACCCAAGGTACGCGTTAATGAGCTTGGTTCCATACAGAACAGTGTTTTGTTAAATTGTGACAGCCAGAGAGCAATACACTCCACCGCAAGCCAGATACATAGTTCAACAAAAACCATATAGAGGTGTTGTATTACATTATTCAAGAATGGTCATCTTCAAGGGATATACGATTGTTGAATATTCATACCGAAAGCAATACAATGGTTGTGTTGACAAAGTTGATTCCAAAGACAAGTTAAATTAGTGCTAGGATATGATCCATCTTCTCTCATGTTGATGAATTGGAGGGTTGATGTCACGACCCGCAGGACCGTC
Source organism: Gaultheria prostrata (assembly GCA_036023075.1). Classification (NCBI taxonomy): domain Eukaryota; kingdom Viridiplantae; phylum Streptophyta; class Magnoliopsida; order Ericales; family Ericaceae; genus Gaultheria; species Gaultheria prostrata. Next base: position 14,010 of record JAXBDA010001846.1, on the reverse strand, counting down.
CACATACATCTTTCGGCGTGAATCACTTACTTTCAAAAGCTATGACCCAAATGGGATATTCCATTGAGCCCTGACAGATTTATTTAGATGTTAAGCCATAATTTAGTTCCTAACCAAATTCGGACCAAAGGCTACGTTGAGCTGTCACGATAAACCAACCTCATTATGCAACGTCCTTGTTGCAATGGCCCAACCTCCTTTCCCTCGCAGCCATGGTGTGACACTTATGTTTGGAATCAACTTGCACCCCCACCTAAACCACTTGGCCTCGAGGCATTCCTTTAAATGGTACTCCCTCCGTTCCTTTATAAGTGTGTTACTTCGTAAATCCAACTTATTAAAGAGACATCATCGTTACACCTTTCACATTAACTTTTACCTCCACTTTACACCTTTCACATCAACTCTTACCTACACTTTCCAAAATTAACCTTCACTCTTACCAATAGCTCTTTACTCACCAACTTTTCAATAGGGCAAAATAATAATTGTACAAATGTTTATCCATAAACTTTTCAAAACACACTTATCAAGGGACAGCCTAAAATGGAAATATCTGACAATAAAAAGGGACAGAGGGAGTACATGCAGCCTTGAGTTTACTTATAAATTGAACCACCATTTGGTTCCTAACCAATGAGGAACTAAAGCCAACATTGGATTGTCATAGATTAAGGGTGAGTTTCCCATTTGATAAAATCAAACATTTGCTAAAATCAAACTCACCCTAATGACATCTATAAGCTCTACTCAAGATGATTTATGAATATAAGCCAAGGTGAAAATTGTTGTGTTGGGTCTTGATCCATTGTTGAGCCCTCAGCCATCATAGTACGATATTGTTGCCCGAACACTGCACGGAGAGATACACCTCTACTTGGTTTTGGACGAATACCTGATAAACCACACTAAATCAAGACTTAAATCCTAATCAATTGAGGTTGGTTGCATAAATCCGTTTTCTACATTGAGCTTTGTCAAAGACATCATGTTCTGTGATCCTTTCAAATTACTGCCTCTAAAATCAATTTTGGCCTATCCATCCCTTAGTGATGTGAAACAAAGTCACACATCACCGAGGTACAAAAGTAATATAAAATATATAAGCGTGAGGGCACCCTCACTTCATGAGTTAACTTTAATTGTTAAATTCTACCCAAGACCGTGTAACATGCTATCAGAGCTGGGTACCATAGATGGGTAGGGCGCATGTATCTGCCCTACATGCGGCAGGTGCTGCCGAGTGAGCACACTGCGTGTGAGGGAGGGTGTGGAGCGAAGTCCCGCATCACCTGGGTACCAAGGTAATATAATATAAATTATATAAGCGTGAGAACACCCTCACTTCATGAGCTAGCTTTTAGGGTTGAGTTTTACCCAAGACCGTGTAGCAAGTGCTGCCCTATACCGTAAACATATAATTCCTTCTAACAACCGCATCTACTGATCTACAATAAACATGTCCAAACCACCTTAATATTTCTCACAAGTATCTTCTATCAGTGCTATCATTGCAAAGGTTTTCGCGTTTAATTTATCTCGCAAAGTCTTACCACACAACAAACTCAATATTATCTTTACAGTTGTGTCCATCTTACTCATATGTTGTTTCTTAATAACGTACCACTCCATGTTGTATAACTTGTATGGCCTTATAGCAATACAATAGAGTTTTGACTTCATTTTACCGCCATCCTAAGGCCACAAAGCACTTCGCCAGTCAACCCATCCAACTTGTAGTCCACATGTTGCACCATCCTCAATCCCTCCATCCCCACTAACAATTGAGCCAAGATGTTTGAAAAACTCGCTTCTTAGTGATCCTTGGTTTTGAAGGGTCACTATGTCAAACACCTAGCACTTTGCATTTGTTAAACGTACATTCCATAGATTAAGTTTCGCAGGCAAACAAGATGTGGTTTGGATGGGGAAGACAATCAAAAACAATGAGTGAGCAAGCAATAGTTTGAGAGTTTAGCTTTATAATCCATGAATGGAGAGGTAAATTGATCTCTTTGTTTGTGAACAGGATGCACATTTTCCTAATTTTGTGATTACCTCTCCTTTAACCTAGTACTTGTAGCACATCAAATAGTCCTCTTCTTACATGACACCGTGCATTGAAAACGTGTAACTACTTTCATATGAGACAAGATAAAGAACCCCAAATGAAGAAGAATGACAACTTCAATCTTTCTAAACGATTCAACTTGTCTTTGGAAAATTAAGTACCTCAAACAAAGTCTTCCTAAGCATATCATATCGTGAATGTAAAATTCTAAAGAGCAAGGGTTTTCCCATCAACAACAAAGCAAAATAATACAACCAACTGATCTGTTATCACCAACTACAGAAGTTGGTGTCTGTTATTTATTGTTAGTCTTGAAGTCTTGATTAAGGACTCTTAGGTGCATTCTAGCCTATAGTGGGCCAAACCGTCAACTCGACAAGGCCCAGCAGACCAGCAGCCTAAGAGACTAAGCGCTTGGGCTTAACTGTGAGCGTTGGGCCCCACAACTTTGTGCCTGTCGCACCTGAACCTAAGCGCCTCAATCCTTATAGCTAAGTTGAGCCAAATTAGGTCGGAGAAGATTTAGCCTAAATGAAGACAAAGTTCTTGCACAACCCAAAGGTTTAGTTCGACCATGTGTGTGTAACATGGTAATCGAGGCGTCATCCACAACATACTCCAAGAAGTAGTAAGGACATGTCCCCAGCACAAACTTGCTTAAGAGCATAAGCTAAGTCACACTATATAAAGTACGACTTTAGACCTTGGAGAGGAACGTTGTTACTAATCGCCTAAGGCTCCGTTCAATTGTTAGGAATGTTGTGTAGGAAAGTTAGACTTGGGAAAATGAATGGAAGTAAAGGAAAAGAAAATCTACCTCAGAGTGTTCATTAGGCAAAGGAATAATTTAGAAAAACTGAAATTTAGTTGTTCATTTGCCAAGAAAAAGAAACTTAAAAAAAACCTTCTTTTAAATTGATTCAATAGCTAATTCAAATAAAAGAAATTTTAGAACCTAAATATCTGGCCTCCATATTTTTAGGTAATTAATACATCCGAATTGTTACTTTGAATCATCATGAAATTCTAAAATCAACCATAAAAAAAGGAAAAAAATTGTTCACCCTCACCAAAAGAGGGTGACCAATCACCCTCACCCTGATTGGTTGAAATAGTGTGGGGTGGAATCAATACACTTTTTGGTAAGCATGATTCCGTGCACCCCACACTATTTCAACCAATCAGGGTGAGGGTGATTGGTCACCCTCTTTTGGTGGGGGTGAACAAATTTTTTTCCATAAAAAAATAGCCGAGTTTGGCTTAAATAAGCCATTAGGCTTATTTTTTGTCTTTGTTGAAAGTATATATAATAGCTATATTTGTTAGTCACCAGTCAAATTTTTGTAGACTATTCGTTTGTCTAGAAGAGAGAAATCGAAAAAGTATAAATTATGACCGAAGCTCAAAATTTTTTGAATAAAGACACAAAGCAAAAAAAAATCTTCTCAAGACTAACCAATAATCCCCAAAAATTTAACGCGAAACTATTAGATATGCAAAAAACTTGAACAAAGACAAAAATGTACTCCAAAAAGAATAAATCAATACTATAGAAGCTTAAACATAAATATAAAACAATAAAACCAATGTTAACCAAAACTGATTAATTAGTTGGTACAAACAAAAGTTAAGACTAATAAAAGCATCTCTAGCCATGACTCCTTTTCTCCCTCAAATTTGATCAAAAATTGAGTAAAAGCTTAATTTGATACAAGGCACCTATTTTTTACTCAAATTTGGTTTTGAAAAATTCATAAAACATTTTTTACCCCTTCCCATGCGTCGTCGTCTTCAACCAGATTCACCGGCGTCGACCACCGCCACCACCACTAGCGTCGTCTTCAACCAGCACCATCGTCTCTCTATCTTCTCTCTTGTAAACCCTAAATTTAGAAAACCAGCACCAGTTCGACAGCACCGCCATCACCAGCGTCGACCACCACCACAAACACCACCCGTCACCGATCTGTGTTCTGTAACCCTTGCCGGAGTTGACAATGACGACAGCGGAAGGAGTTCCAGCGACGAGCACCACTTTGTTTGGAAATTTGGTTCACGGGTTGAGTCTCCCTAGATTTGGGTAAAGATTTGAGTAAAACTCAGATTGGTATAAGTTTGGTTCAAGGACTAGAGAGAGGTTTAGGGGCTTTTAACTCAGATTTTGAATGTGATTCTGGTTCTGAGTCAGGGCTGGACATGCTCTAACAAGATAAAAAAATACCACCAAAAAAAAATTTTGACTATGCTACCTATATTAACTGCAGAAATAGAGAAAAAAATAGAGATTTGTATGAAGTAAGAGAGATAAAGGAGAGGGAGAGAGAATGTTGGCGAAAAAATTTGAGTATGACGAGAGGACAAAACTTTCCTGCGAAGCTAAATTCCATATCTTTGTACTAAGTAAGATAAATAAAGGAAAGGGAGAATGTTGGCGCAAAAAAAATTGAGAATGGCGGGAGAACATAACTTTCCTTCAACGCTAAATTTCATGTCATTTACAAGAGTATAGTTTAGCAACCTCTTTCGTAGAGGGAATGGAAGCCAAATATTGCTAGGATGTAGAAATCCTTGTGGGTGATATCAGTGTTTTTTCACTCTTCGCTACCCGGATATAATTTGCCATGGATTTCCAATCCACCTGCAAACGGATAAATTTTGGACACACAACCACCCATCCCCTCCAAAACATATTTTGCTCCATTATTACTAATATACCTCTTCTAGCCCCACCCTTAAGCCACATTCAGATCGAGAGAGAATGTGACATTGCGAGGAGAGAGGGATGACACAGGCAGGAGACAGAGAGAGATGGCCTCACCACTATTTGCCCTTTTGTGATTTTTTTATTTGGGACAACATGGGAATTTCACACAATTGTACATCATCAAACCCCACATATCCCATTTCTACAACAACAAACAAAACAAGTAACTTTTTAATCTCTGCTTTTAAAACAATACCCCCTCCCAACCATATCCATCTCTCTCTCTCTCTCTCCCCCCCACCCCTTCCCCCCTCCAAAACATATACGAGCCGTAAGGGAATGGGTTCTATTATTTTCCGTAGTAACTAAGCACTCCAAAATAAGATAAGAGTAAACTTTTTCATCTTTTCCCATCCTTTCTTTACATCTACACGGGGCCTAAGCGCTCTATACTTCCCATACTTGAGTAAGGACGGACTTAATCATCAGAACGCCTACCTGCTATTGACAGTTGATCAAGCACTAATATTGGTTCTTTGCATTACAAATCTAGGCCAGGAAACGAGGCTCCGTCCTAGATCCTGACCCAAAAGTGAACCAGATTCAACACACCCAACATTACGAGGGCTCTCCTGACTTAAGCCCATATTACGGTCCAAAATAGTGGCCCAAATTTGAATTTTTGGTGCATTCTAGTACAGGGAGAAGATGTGATGACGCAACCAAAAATAAGGAGAGCACTAGATGGAAGGCGTGGAAGAGTACGACGAATTGTTATTGCTCCTCAAACAAAGGTACTATGGAAAAACCATATACACCATGTGTTTCTTAATGGTGTGATTGTCTACCTCTTTTTCAATATTCTTGGTTGGCTGTCATCTTGATCCAGAACAATGCTATTAATTAAGAACTACGGAATCCCTCTCAAATGAGACCAGTTAGAACCCTTTGGGGCATCTTCAACCCACCTTTATTTCTTCAAATAGAGAGGGAGAACAACTCCAACCCATCCTTTATTTCACGTTTTACCCTCTATTTCACCTATATGGAGATGAATAGTAACACAGTGTCCCACCAACCCTCCATAATGAATGAATGGTTGGAATCCTCCAACCTCCACATTTGGAGGGCAACTTCTACATTGGGAGGTATAAGGGTGTTTGAAACTTAATATTGGAGGGGTTTTTTCTTTTTAAAATAGAAAGAATGGTGGGAAGGGGCAACCAGCGTAGCTACCCCCCATGGGCGTGACCATTGGGGTTCCCGACCCGCTGTGGAATGTCCAATTGAGCCATAGCTACTGTCCGAGAGGACAGACCGTCACCGCAGCACCACCTAGGCGACTAGTTGGCCAAAGGCACTCCCCGCAAATTCACAAGTCTCAACAATTGGCATGGGAGGGCTTCGAACCTAGGGGTACATGCACGAGGAGAGGGGGGATCTTATCCCACTCATTTTGGCCAACTAGGCTACCACCTCAGTAGTATTTTGGAGGGTTGATGGGACACTTTTTTATGGGACATTTCATTTCACTATTCATCCTCATAAAGGTGAAATATAGGGTTCAAAAGTAGATTTGAAGAAAAAAAATAGAGATATGGACGGTGGGTTGGAGATGCTCTTAAACTAGCAAGTTTCTCAAACCAAATCTCCATAAGCACACGAAGATCATAAAGCTCCAAGAACAAGGGCTTTCTCAATAGCCACCCAAACAACTTTCGCCTAACATATAAGTTTTCGTCATGGGGCTTGTTATTTGTCTTGGATAGAACCCAACCCCAAAAACTGGCTAAAGAAGCAAGGATATCTTCAAGCATACAAATTGCAAATTTTCATATCAACATGGATTTGTGCTTCTCATCGTCCATCACAGGGAAGCTTAACACTCAAGGTACACAGCACGCACAGGCCAAGACATCACCTTATCTACGTTACAGGTTCAACTCAACTCCAAATCTAGGGTGCCCTCGCACTTTACGCTTTCAGTGCCCAAAGCCTCCATACAATGAGAAGAGAATGGTCAATGCTTTATTTGTCCCTCTTACACAAAATGAATCATTGCGGAAACCACTCGAATTGAGCCTTAAACCCGAATTAATTGGGGTACATCTACACTATTCGAATGGGCACAATACATTGACAAAAAAAACCTTCACAATCTACACTGTTCGGAAGGATGAGGATGTCAACCTGTCAAGATATAAATTATTCCAACTTCCAAAAGTTAATATGAAATAGGCCAAAAATGTATATCAAGTTATCGACAATCCAACCTCATGTTCAATTTTGTCGTGCATTTTGAGATACAACTTTCATAGATAGAGCAAAACAGAATACGAAAGGGAGTAACATAATGCAAAAGGAAAATAAATGAAAACACAGAGACTTGGATCTAAGGGCTCTCCCAACTTCAGCTCTGATACCATGTGAAGCTATCAATTGCCACAAAAGCTTAATCTACAAAGAGATGGGCCAAACAATGCATGTCAAGCAACTCAACACATCTCATCTCATATAAAACATGGAGAAAAATATGGAGTACCTCCAAAACCTATATCTTAAACTAGAAATAGGTAGTAAGACATTGCCTCTAGAAGGATAGGAGGCAAATATTGGATGGAAAGTGTTGGGATGATTAAAATAAAGATAAACAAAGACATGCGTTTAGAGTTGGTGTGATCAGTAAATATCCCATAATTTAAGATAGGGTCTTGCTAACGTATGCCCAATAGGCACACAATAAATATACAAATAAACAAACAAAAAAACACCTACACCAATACACATTTTACACTTTTCAATACACTATCACATATTCTTATACGCTTTTCACACATTTCAATACACTTTTTCAACCTTAACATGTTCATTTGGGTACACGTTAGCATTTTCCTTTTAAGATAAAAGCATCATAGAGTAAATTTTCACTAAAAATACTATCTTCACACTGCAGTCAAAAAGCATGTGTTGTCTTCGTAAAGGTCAAATAAGTTAAAATATGAAAGAACGACGACTTGTAAGAGAATACCAAAAATACGGCTAAAAATATCAAAATATCGAAAATACCATAGTGAAACTTCAACTTAATCATCCGATGTGGAGGTAGGAATAGAAACTATGAATCAATGATCTTGTGGAGAAGATTGCATATCTTTGAATCAAATCATGAACCGAATCATGAATGACGATGTTGACAAAGTTGATCAAAAGTCAAAACCAAGATGTGATGATAAAAAATACTCCCACTGTTCCAAATGCTCGTCACTTATACTATTTTTGGATGTTCCAAATTGTTAATCCTCTTTGAAAAGCCAAAATAAAATTTCACTAAAATTTATTTAATCTTCCAAAATAACCCATTATCAACAACAATCATTTCATCCACAAATTAAAATATAAGTGCATTGTTGAAAATTAATGAATTTATTTAATGTGAATGTATTTCTGGAATACAATTAATGCATATCTGCTTAAAAAGTTTGAATTTCCAAAAAATGACCAGTAATTTGAAACGGATGGAATATGCCAATTCATTGAGGAAAAAAGGAATGGTTTGACAGAGTTCAGAATAAGGCTGAGTTTCTCATTTGATTTATGAATGCGTGATTTTAACAAATGAGTAAGCCACTTGCTAAAATTAACCTTCTAAAATCACCCAAATGAGAAACAAGGCTTAATGAAATGGAGATCTCTAGTCCATCTATGAAACATATAATGACTATCCACTCTTTATGAAATACTCACCTTTTAAAGGATGAACTTTGGCAATGTGCTTAACATGTGCAAGTCGGATAGAAATTGGTTGCAACGACGAACGGATGAGTAATGCGTAAGAACATGCCCTTGAGAAGAAACAATAGTTGAAATCGGCGTCTATTACTCGTTGATTGAGATGAAAATGGAAGAATCACCACGCGAGTAACATCTCGCGTTTGATTAGCTAGTTTGAGATACAATAACTTGCCAAAGCAATAGATCAAGAACATCAAGTAAAGAGTTTACTCCTCTTTTGAGACAAGTCACAATGGAATTTTGACTAATCTCATTAATGATCATTCACGCTGAGACTAAGAATAACTCCTTGAAAGGAAGAGTATGAAATTTGTTCACAATAGGCGAAAACTTAGCGTTGCAATGCCACGTGGATGCAAAAGGGGGACGAATCATGAACTTCTTTCTTCAAGTAAGAATCTCTCTTCGACGAAGAATCAAATCTAGATTTTAAGCACCATATAACTTCGTGCTTTATCTATAACAGCAGAGAGAGGTTATACCGAAGAAAGATCTGCTTCATCTCCATGAAGATTGAAAGATCAAGACCTGATTAACGTCGTGCCAAACCAGATCGGAAGATCCCGTTCGCTACGGATTGAATTTACCAGCGTCTTGACCTAGCAATTCCTTTGAAAACCGCTTCAGAAACGGCCGCTCATCGTTAGATATATATAGCGGCGAAACCTAGATTGCGTGAGATCACCGCCTCTCGTACCTCGCCCATCTAGATTCTTAGATAAAATGGTTTTATCCCCAATGATTTTATGTCCAAATTCATTGGAGATAAAATCACTTTCCCACCTCATTTGATACTTCAATCTCATTTAATCAAATGGAAAATTCACCATTAACGGTGCTAAACTGAGATATTCAATCAAATCAATATCTTATGCCCCTTCCGTCCTTTTTATAATGTTTACTTTTTATTTTGAACTGTTACTTAATAAGTGTATTTTGAAAATATTAGTAGGTATATTTTCTATTTTATCCTTAAAAGTATATTTTTTAAAAAAAATTAGTGGGTATTATCATATTGATAAGGGTAAATAGTGAAAAGTATATATAAAGTTGTCAAAGTTGATATAAGAGAAGAAAAAATAAGTTTAAATTACAAGACTACACACTTAAAAGGGGACAGAGGGACTAGGAAACATGCTTTTAGTATTTTGATTTGGGGAGTGACTTCTGTGCCCCAAAATTGATATTGGCATATAATTTTTATTTTTTAATAAAAAATTTGTGTAAAAGTTTTATTATACAATATAACGAGAAAGAAAATGTGGATATCAATAGAGTAATTCAGTTTAAAATTCAGGTTCGGTGAACATCAAACAATATGATTCAAATTGTACTTATTTTAAGAAAATGAATTCCAATTTAGTACTATTAATTTTCTAATAATAAATGTTTAAAATCATATCAACCAATATCTCACCAATGACATTTTTTAGTGTATTTGGAATTCTTAGCAAAATGTAAAAAATTAATTATCGCAAGGTGGGACCCACAAACCAGTTGTGCATAATCGATACTTATATGGTCTAAACCCTTAAAAATTTGGCATTATAATTGTGAGCACATTTTTTAATCAAGAAATGTGAGAATGAGGGTGAGTTTCCCATTTGATAAAATATGCTTAAATCAAATTTGATAAAAATATTTATTTTCTCTCTCACAAGAATCTTTAATTTTGGTAAAGATTTTTCCTCATTTGCTTGCTAAAATCAAATTTTAGCATAAGTTAATTTTAGCAGATTTTATCAAGTAAGACCATACAAAAGTTAGAGTTTTGATTTGGTTACTTAAAGAAGCATGTAGATTTTTATCAAAATGTTAACTGGATAAAATACACTTTACACCCGTACACTTTAACTTTGACCTTATTCTTTCAATTTCACTTGTAAATATCCCCACCTTGAGGCAAGTGTCAATACAGCCTAGTTGCTGATTATTTAACTATCAAAGAGATAAAAAAAATTGAATTGCACACTCCACTTTTTTTAATGTGCACTTAAAAAAATGTCTTTTAGTGTGCTTTGGAAAATATATTGTGTTCTTTTTAAAGCACGAACAAGACAATTTGTGAAATTCATTCATAAAACTGGGATGGGCAAATTTTGTTTAAGGCATGGTCAAATCATATTTGTGTGATGAGAAAAGAATAACCATAGTTTGAATACTAATATTTTGACAAATATACTTTACTCAGATGGATTCCATAGTCTAATCAACTTTAGTTATTACAAAGATAAGATTATATTGAGACATGCAAAATCAATAGATGCGATTAGGGCTGCAAATGAGCCAAATTTTACTATGTTCAAGTTCGTTTATTAAGTTTTTTATCGAGCTCAATGTTGGGAAAATGTGAGGAGTGTTTTAAAATGTAAAGTGGGGTCAATGTGAGCTTGGTAATTACATTTGGATGTATTTAAAACACATTTGAAATACAAGGGGTGTGAGTGCAATAAGTGATGTATATGTACAAGTGCGTAGGGCAAGATTGAGAGGATAAAACATAACATATCTCTCTCCCCATCATGTTGGCCGTCCCCCTCTCCTCTCTCTTCCTTCTCTAAATTTCTTCAAAAACTCCATCAAATCCACCTCCCACACTCTAAAAACTCAAGACCTAACCTTAGATCATTCATCTACGCATGATTTGGAGTCCGGGTCTCCGTGGTTTCTCTTAAATAAGGCTATTTTTCGTTGGGAGGCTTTGAAAGCTAGGATTTTTCTTCTCCAACCTAGTTCAAGCTTAATCTTTGAGCTAAGTGACTAATTTTTACTCCCTCTAGCTGTATTTAATTGATTGTTGCATATACTTTGTTCTTGGTCACCAATTTCTAGTAGATCTCATTTTCCACCATTAAAGTGGGATTTCTCCTTCATTGGTTGTTGATCTATGAATTTGATTGTTTGATTACTCGATTGGTAGTTGATTTACCTTCCCTCCATATTTATCTGTTGTTTGGAACCCTTCACTTGAGCTTAAACCATCAAGATAGGACTTGGGTTGAAATTCCAAACCATAAGGGTGAAAATCTGCTCGAAGCCAACAGGTATCAATACCCTTGAGAAATGGTATCGATAGTAGCTCATTCTATTTTTTTGCTAGTTGACTGATATAAATACCCCACTATGGGGTATTGATACTAGGCAGTTCTAGACTATTGTTTTTGTTTAGGCCTTTTCTTAACCCGTGGGCGCTTTGGGTCTTCATTCAACGTCTTATTCACTAAAAATCTACCTTGGTATTGACCGTTTTGTGGATTTTGTTGTTCGTTTAGTATCCCTTTGACTCCCGATTGAATTATTTGATCATATCATTGAATTATCTCGTAATGTCATCCTAAAGCTTGTTTGGCCAAATATCTTAGACCATAATCTTGTTATGCTTGATGCCTTACGTTTGTATTTGACTCTTTTGATCACCAAGTACACTTGATACGTGATTTGGTTGGACAACTAGCGATACTTAATGGACATGTACCACGTTGAGTCAGTTTGACACTTATGATGAAAGTTGTGACGAATGAAATGAAATATGAAGGTTGGCAAAGTCTTAATATCATAGATCCATTCAGAACCCAACGGATCATTTCTTTTTTCAGTATACGAAATAAATGATTTCACTAAGTCAATTCTTAGAAAATCTCGAATCAAACCGTTTGTCCTTATTTTAATGAAATATGATTAATGGATAAATATGAGAATATAAAAGGGTGAACGGAGTCCACGAAATCCGGCAGGGGTGAACGGAGCCCACGAAATTCGGCAAGGGTGCACGGAGCCCACACAATCCGGCAGAGGAATAAACTCCCTATTTAAACAAGGGGTTGACACTGTGAATTGATTGAAAATGTGGTAATTAATGTAAGACACGATATATTGGCGAATGGTGACACATGACACGGTTGGGATTGAATAAGGGTCAACAAACGGGTTATTAACTTTAATCTTTTGATACTTATGTATTTGGGTACGTGTACCCGTTAGCTAGATGATAAGCCCCAAATATTATATATATCAGAGCTTGTCTCGCTCATTTTCATCACAAACACGTGCATTTTGTGCTTTTATACGATTGATTTTGCGCGAGTTGTGTTTTTGATGAGTTTCAGAAAATCGAAGCTAAAAGGGCGTGTCCATAGCTCCAAATAATCCCCGGTTGTATCCACAAGTACCCAATGTTCCTCAACGCCGCAGAGGACAATCAACGAAACTTAGAAGTCGATTCAAGGAGCTTTGGAAGGTGCAAGGAAGGCCCGGAACAAAAGAACAAGAAATCTGAAGCTATGAGCCTCGAAGAAATTCGACACACTGATAGGACAAGGCTCATATCTCTCAAGATAGAAAGGCTATTAAGATGAGGTCAATTGGGTTTGAAAGCAGACTCAGAGAGCTTTCCAACGGTTTAAGAATCGCCGCATTCCGAGTTCGGACGAAGTCGGGGCGTGCTTGCGAAGTCGGGTAAAAAATCTACCTGAACAAGGGAGTTTGGATCGATCCATAGGCAAAAGTGGATCGATCCAACTCATCCAAATGGTTGAACAGAGCCTTTTGGATCGATCCAAAGGTCCCCGAATCACCTTTTTAAGCTACTTTTGAGATATTTTGTGAGAGAGACATGCTTTTGTATAAATATCTCTTCTCTCATCTCTCACACACATTTTATTTTTCAGTCATTTTTAGATATTTTGCTCTCTTCTCTCTCCTCCATTGTTAATGAGAGTTTCAAGTTTTATTTCTCTTAGAACTTGGTAAGTGTTGCTTGTATTTGATTTTCCCGTTTATTAATAGGTTGTGTAATCTCCAGATCTACGTAGAAATCTAATTTGTTTTCGTTTTCTTTGGTTAAATCTCATTTTCACTTTTCTAGCTTTCTCCTTTGAAATATCAAGTAAGTAGTAGTTGTTTGTTGTTTTCTCAAGAGTTATTGTTGTAGGCTTAGGATTAACATTAAAAATCATCTTTTAGTAATGTTTGTCATGTTCTCTATTTCTTCCAAATTTCTAGTTATGTTTTCCATAGTAATGATCGAGTAGTTTACGTAGGCTTGGCCATGGGGTGATTAGCACCCCGTGACTTTGGTTGATTCGCTCTCCTCGCCGTATTTGCAAACATCGCCTGTTTAGTAGAGTTACCGGTTCTTCTTTATGTACCAAAACCGAGGGTTGTTAACCCCATTGATCCCACGTAGGCAAAAGCCATGCTCCTTGCCACGTGGGATGCTTTGAGCGATGTCACCCTCGGGATTTGCACATGTGCTCAAAGAACCCTAAACTTTACCGAACACCATTTCTAGTTCAAAGATGAGTTCAAAAGCCAAACCTTCCGTTCGGAGATGTTTAACACCATCTCCGAGCTGGTTATTTTAGAGGAGAATGAATCGACCGAGTCATGGGTGTTGATATCCCCTAGACCTAAGAAAAAATATATTCTTATGTGTGTGTATATA
>JAXBDA010001845.1:0-49344 GCA_036023075.1 Gaultheria prostrata | reverse complement strand
GGGGGGGTTGGCCATGGCGTCTTCCATCTTTTATCCCAAACTAGTTGGCGTGCTACGCACGTCGTGTCGTGCTTAGGTCTGCAAATGAACTAAGCCACTCGTGAGTTCGGTTCGGTTTGGTTTGAAAAAAGCTCGTTCAAACTAGGTTCGTTAAGTTTTTATTGAGGCTCGGCGCAACCTCGAGTTCGTTAAAATCTTAACAAACAAGCCTGAGCACGGCAAGGCTCAGCTCGGTTCGGCTCATTTACTTTTTGGAGGAATAAAATAATACAACTTCTTATTCCATTTTGATGTCTTAATGTACTATCTTTTTAAGAACTTATTAAATTTCATTATTATTTTGAAATTGAGACTATTTTTCTATAGAGTATATAGATATAAAACATACATACATGCACAAGTAAAACTTTCTTTGTTGTCTTAAGCCCATGAAATTATATATATATATATATATATACGGAAATCTTCTTATCAGGGCTCCCTGATTGAAGGTTTTTTGTGTTTTTTTTTGTGTTGCAAATTAATTTTGGAAAATTCGAGCCGTCCAATGTGTTCAGAATGTGTTTTCCAAGGTCCTAGCGGGAATATACATTTTTTTGCAAAAACTGCTTGGATCAAGCCCTTCCCGGTATTTTTTTTTGAAGATTTCCCTCGTGGACCTTGGAAAACACCTTCTGAACACATTGGACGGCTCGGATCGTCAAAAAAATGTTCGGATCATGGAGGTCCGGAAACGGGAATCCCGGATAAGAAGCATTCTATATATATATATATATTTTCGTTGGCTCGTTAAGGCTAGTAAACAAGCTCAAGCTCGAGTCAAACCTAGGCCAGTTCGGCTCGAGCTTGGCTCGTAAAGTTTTTACTAAGCTCGAGCTCGAGATCGAGTTCATTAAAAATTTAATAAACAAGCTTGAGCATAGCAAAGCTCAGCTCGACTCGGCTCGTTTGCAGTCCTAGTCGTGCTCATTTCTTAGTATATTGCTCACTTTTGTTGTTTTCTGCTATTAAAAATTGTGTTACTGAATAATCTATGAGATACTATCATAGAATTGGAAATATACTTCTCCATTAAGATGTCATATTCAATGGAGATACAAAATCTTTCATACCTGGGAGTTTGTGCATATTGTTATCAATTGGGCATGCCCTTCGCCTGATGTCTTGTGCTGATCATCATATCGCATAACTTCTGAACTTCTATTATCTACTTTTCTTTTGCTGAGCCAAAAAAGTAATCATTAAAACTCCCCTTTCTCTAAGAACAGGGCAAGCTTGATGAGACAAGGAAATTAAAAAAGGGAAGTAAGAAATTTAAAGGAATAAGAAAAAGAACAATTGAGGCTTAAATGATTACCAGAAAAAAAAAAAAGAAGCTTTCATTAATTGAGGGTTTGATATAATAAACTGGTCCCAAAGATGGTCAAACTCTTAACAATGAGAAAAAACAAAAACAACAGCCCAAACCATACATATATAAACAATGTTAGGAGGAAACAAAGAAGCAGAAGCCTACTTGAAGAACAACAATTCCAAAACCCAATTTTCTGAAACGGAAAAAAACTGGTCATGCATTAAAGAAAATCAACACCCATACCACACAAATAACCAAATTAAGATGAGTGAAACAAAAAAAAGCCGCAAGTGACGGCTAGCTCATGCGGTAGAGCTCTTAGATGCCTCACATTGCATCCCGGAATCGAGTTTCATTCCCTCCTTCCCCGTGTAATAGATTAGGAATGATGAATGAAAAAAAAAAACCCCAAAGAAAGCCTCCATACACTACTACAAAAAACCATAAACATCACACTTTTTAAGTGTGATGTTTCACTTTCCATGTCGCCCACAAAAGCGTGATGGTTCCGGGTGAGATGGTAAGTCATTGTTTTCGATCACGCTTATAAAGCGTGATGGAAAGAGACAAACAATCACGGCCAAAAAGCATGATGGTTTTTTGTAAAAACTGTGATGAAAACTCATTTTGCGCAATATATTCTGGTTTTCTATCTCGCTTTTTCATGTAAAAGCGTGATTGAAAGTTAATAAAAATCACGGCTAAAAAGCGTGATAGTTTCTTGTAAAAACCGAGATGTAAACTCATTTAGTGCGATCTTTTCTTATTTTCTATCACAGTTTTTCTCTAAAAGCGTGGTTAAATGTATTTACCATCACATTGAAAAACTGTGATTGAAAGATGCAACATTTTTTTAAAAAAATGCCTGAAGGCTAAGATGTAATATCGGAGATCGCATCGCTATTCACCTGAAATCCTTTATCCACGCCAGTATAAACTCAACACCATAACAAAATTATAACCATATATTTCAATTTTCTTCGCATCTAATACAGTACAAGAGCAAAATCATAATCCATACTTGGTACTTAATTGATTCACACTTCAAAAGATCAAGTCTATAAGAACTACAATAAAGAAAGATAAACAAAACTCTTAATATCTATCCTGTCTTTCTCTCCAACAGTACTAGGATACTGACCCATTTCCTCTCATGAGTATCTTGCTCCGGCCAAGAATCCAGTTCTTTAAGTCACCTCCAATCCAAACATGTACCCTCTGCAAACTCTCCAGTGCTACTGCTGTTTGAATTTGCATGCCGAAATCGCAAATGCTCAAAGCTGTCTTCATCAAGAATAGGATCCGAACACAACTGCATTAGAAGTGAGCTTCAAAATTTGGACCAACATGCCATATAGGAAGTACAAAGTAAATGGAAAATTACCCGCATAGAAACTACACTCTACAGGAGAATCAAGAGGATACGAGTAATTATCCTGTAGAAAAATACAAAGACCTGTGACACCCTCATGAACTCCCATTTGGAAAGGAAAAGACTTAACCAAATTGCACTTATCAAACAACGTATACAAACCTGCAATAGTTATCAGATAACTCTGAGGATAAACATGAGAAAAACCTTCAAAGGTGGAAAACACATGTCAAAAGCCAAACTTGAATCCATGGGTGTAGGTAAACCTTAGCAATATGAAAATGAAAAAAAAAATTCAGAGCTTAATAGTCAAAGAAAACGAAAAAAAGGGGGATAGATAAGCCGTATAACAAACAAAGGGAAGGGGAAAAAGGAGATCACAGCAAGAAATTAACACTAAGATCTACACAGCTCCAATAATTCACAGTTTCATACTTTGCCAAAACCGTCCCAAAAAGAATGAAGTTACTTCCAGTATTCGCGTAAACATTGTCCAGGATTTTCAGAAGTCTTTGAAGCAAGAACCTGCAAATCCGGATGGTCCAGGATTTTCACTTGCGGGAGTGGAATCTATATAACAGATTAAATGTCAGAATATCGAGCGGCAACACCATCATCTTTTAAGGTGGTCTGCACCAAACTACTCCTTATTTTAAGAAAATGAACTATTCAAAAGTAATAGAATAATTACTTAACTAAGATGACACTTAGATAAGTACAAATGAAAACCAGCAAATAAAGAAAGTCTGAGTAAGAACGAACACAACCTTAAGCACTGCAGAAGCCTGATGGAGCTCTTCGTTCCTGATGTTTCCCATTCCATCTGCATTGCTTGGAAAGGCACAGAAGTCCAAAAAACTTAAGATTGTCAAGGGAATATTACATTGGAGGAGACAGATGTAATTTGCTTTACCTTAACGTTTGTACGAAAGAGAATAGACTGGCTGTCAAAAGAACAAATTGCTTTAGAAACCACTTCAAGTAGAATGTTTGCAAAGTCGGCAACAAGACTTATACGCAGAAAGAAAAAACACTGATGGATATACATGGGATTAAGAACAGGAAAACCAAAAGCAGAGTGAAGATTAGGTTAAAGCTTCCTCTACATGCTTGAGTCAAGTCTCAATATCAGGTGTATAGTTATATCCAAAAATCTGACCAGTAACCAAACACATTGATTTACCCTGTTCACACCAGTGGGTCTCCCGAGTATTCTGAGAAATTAGCGAGGAGTGAAACGAGATTATTATGTGGCACTTTTTGGCAAATCACTAGCCAATATGATGCCAAATACCAGCACACAGTTAGTACATTGTCCTGGTTATTCGATGTCACGAATAATGATTTGCGGACCAAGAATTTTGGTCCCGTGAATGGAAAGCATGAAACTATTGAACCAAAGAAGGTATACACAAGGGAAAAGCGATGCGGAGGATGAAGGTAAGTTGCAAGATAAGATTTCCAAGTACCTGACCAAATGGAAAAACTACGTAAATCAGAATGATGAACCCGGTCCTGAACTCGAACTGCTTTATTTTGTCCAAAAACTTAACCATGTGCTACTTGAAACTCGAAGAACTTCGGTCAAAAAGTATATAACACATAAATAGGATCATGACAACCCAAAGACCTCCTAAAGCGCCTTTATACCTGTGTAGATAAGCAACAAAAAGTACTCAGTAATGGTACTTTCAGTAAAGCAACAGTGCATTAGAAAACATTCGAATATACTTATATTAGAAGAGACATATACAACAAAGTCAGCTATGTACAATATACAGAAAAATATGCACTGCTCAATTCTGCATACTTATAGACATCTATTTCAACTGTTAGCAGTGCAGTAATTGCATTTATAGAGATAAGGTCAGTGCTGACCGAAGCTTTAGGCATAAATAATTTATAAGCCATATATCTTTCACTAAGGGCGCAAGGGTTAACGAATGCAATATATAACTACGAAAGAGAACCAGATTTATAATCTCTCTCACACACAAACACACACAACACAAACAAACACACAATTGCATCAATACATTGTGAAGACCTTGTACAAAAATCGTCATGTAGGGAAACAAAATGAAAAAGAACACAAATGAGCTTACCAAGAACAAAGCTCTTTGGATTGAATGGAGCTCTTTGGATCTGAATTGCCTCAAAATTTTCGTTTTTCAAAAATTGCCAGCAAAAGCCTTTCTCCACAATTCCCTGAACCGTTTCAAGCTTAAGACACTGATTGTACTTCAGCTACACATGAAAACAAGAGAATTGAGATTTCTAGCATCACAAAATATGTTTTAAAGATTATTCATAGACAAGTTCAAACGTGTGAAAATTAATGTCAGTAATTAATCACTTCAGACTCTTCTCTAAGCATGTAAAACATCCAAATTCTTAGATATGCATATATATGCTTCAACATGTTCAATGAGCTGCAAATGACTCAAGCCATAAGTCGAAGAAACTCAAAGGCACCTTTTGTCCAACAGTTTGTGTGCAGAAATTATCGTGACATAGCGGACAACTATGGACCAAGTTCCTTCGGCTTAGATGGTTTGGTGAGGACCATTCAGTACACATAGGTACAGAAGTTAATAACGAAACCACCAACCATTCAAACGACCAAAATTAGCAGGTTTCGCATACGTGCACTCATCTATGTGAAACTGGAGAGAGAGAGAGAGAAAATACTTGATGTGTATGTATGTTGATGTGTGGAACATTACTCTAATAAAAAAGGTGTTTTGTTATTTTATTTTTTTATAATTCAGGTATTCGGGCTAGCTTACGTTTATCTCCATTAGTCCTAGGCCTAAACTCGATATGCACTAGCCTCAAAGAATTTGATAGTACGTGAAAGAAATCGAACCTAAGATCTTAACGAGATTTAGCAACACTTCTTTCGGAATTCACGATTGCTCCATTTAGTAAAACTATATTGAACACCAGGCCAACCGAGACCACACAAATAACCAAATTAAGACGAATGAACCAAAGAAAGCCTTCATACACATATGTTTGTATGTTGATGTTTGGAACACACGACGGTGTTTGGTTCCTCGAGAAAGTGGGGTAGGTGTCTGGGCCAATTTTGCCCGCACCTCAGCAAGTTGTGGGGCCAATTCAATTGCCCAACAATAATACAATTCTCCAGAATCACTTTTATAATTGAAAAGTGATTTCACAGTCCATATTCTAAAATTTTGAATCGGAGATGCCAAGACCAACAAGTACGTAACCACTAGTAAAAACAAGAAGTATGAAAGCACTGTATACTAACGTAAACGGGGACCTGGTATGCATTTCTTAGTGTGTGTCATCCGAGCCGTCGGATGTGTTTTCAATAGTCTTGATTTTGTCTCGGCACTTTGCAGTTCTGAGTCATCCATTACCAAGATGAAATCCGAGCCTGTAATTGCCGAGATCAACGGCTCAGATGCGCACAACATGACCCCACACTAACAACGGTATTTTTAAATTATGTTCGGACAACTAAACGCCTCTTTCTAATTGAAACTGGTGGGGGAAACAACCAACAATAGTTCATTTGAAGGGAAAATGAGTTTTTTCATATTTGAGAATCTGTATTTTTCAACTTAAATTCATTACGAAAATCCACGAAATTGTATTTCCCATTTTCCATTTTCTGTATGTCATTTGTTCACTAGTTTGTTACAAACAGCCTGAAACACCTCGCCTAAATTTATTTATTTATTTATTTTTGATCCACAAAGATGCCTAAAAGCAGGGGCGGACGCAAGATTTGCTCTCAGCGGAGTCAAATATCTACAGTAGATCCAATATAATACTCAGTGGCGGCTCTAAATTTTTTTGTGCGGGTTGTCATAATGTTTAGTTAGTTGCTTGTAAACTAGCCTGGATACCTAGTTATTGAAGAAAAAAACCCTTAAAATTTACCAATTCAACTGATGAAATCAAATGTCAAGCAATGTTTCTACTAAGATTATACCAAAAATGATTTAAACACAAATAACACTTCATTGATGATCACTTGAGTATATATGATAGAAAAAGAGAGAGACCTGTTTTATTTTCCTCTATATAGAGAGACCTGATGTAATGTAGGATTCCCCTGCTATTTTGGCTTGTCGTGAGCTTGTTATGTGTTCAAAATTTGAAGAGTTGAGTGGTCAAAACATTATTGAACATATGATTAGTACTACATGCATAGGCTAAGGCAGGGTATTCATATAAACACTTAGTGATAAGTGTGGCGCCGCCAGTGATAATACTTAACCAAAAGATATTTAATATACATAATCAAAAAAGTGGTATGTCAACCATAACACATCATTCCGTTTACAACTCGCCCTGACGATTTTTCATTTTGAAATCGACTCATGATAGCCTCATTTGAAATGCTATCGAAAATCTCTCGCTCAATGTACCCAACCAAATTATCATGCATCCGGAAAAATTATTTGGGCAAGGTTTAATTATTTCATATAACTTGGGGCAAGATATAGAAAAGGGAAATTCTATTGGCATCCCATTTTTTGCTAAATGCCTCCCACTTTAAATTAAAAGCTCCAAATTCTAAATTCCTCCCATAAATTGCTAAATACCTCCTAAGAATCTCACAAATTTTCCTAACTTACCCCTCGCCTCTCTCCACCTCCCACCACCTCCCACCTCCATAACCACCACCGCTTTCTTCTACCTCCTTCCTCCTAGCCACCGCCGCCATTGAAATCCCACCACCACCACTGAAATCCCACCGCCACCACTCACCTCCATAACCACCGCCATCACTCACATCCACCATTACTAGGGGTGAAATTCAGTGGGTTCGGTTCGGTTTTTGGGGTGTTCGGGACCGAACCGATCGGTTCGGCGTAACTTATCCGGAAACCGACCCCGACCGAAAATAGCAATGGACCAAAATCGGTTCGGGGTGGTTCGGTCCGGTCGGTTTTTTTGGTTTTTTCGGGGTTTTCGGTCCGGCGTTTAGATTCAAATGAACGGTTGAGATTGAGATGGACGGTTCCAAGCTTGAATGAAATTTTCGGTCATTGTTTTACTTTACCAATTTAAAACGTATTCCAAGTTTGGGAATCCAACTTTGTCTCAAAAAAACTGCCCAAGGTTCACATTATTTTAATTTTGAAATTAGTCATGCTACTTTTCGGTCTAAATAGGTACAGTTTTGGGGTATTTCGGTCTAAATCGGTATGATGTTGAGGTATTTCGGTTCGGTTCGGTTCGAAGAAATTTTTGGGAACCCGAAACCGAACCGAGATGTATTTCGATTTTTTCGGTTCGGTCTTTTCGGTTTTTTTTTCAGACTGGGCCGACCGAACACCGAACCGAATTTTCGGTTTTTCGGCCGGTTCGGGTCCCGTCGGTTTTTTTTTCACCCCTAACCATTACCACCACCACTCACCTCCATTACCACCACCACCCTCTGAAAATCACATCTCTCTCTCCTCGTCTGGTTCTCTTGCTACCCCTCGTCCATGGAAGCAACATCAGTTGAAGGATTTGTACCAGTATCCTACCAGGACAACTCGAATGCCCCAACTCGAATGCCCCAACTCGAATGTAGTACCTCATCTAACTCGTGAGAACCCTTTGTACCAATAGTGCACTGGTAACAAATGCCTATCAGATTATACAATCTGAAAACTAATATAATTGTCGTACCTTAGTATCCGATAAGTTACATTTGGTTCAGATTATACAATCCGAGAAGTTATCAGTAGCGATTTTTTGCTTAAACAAACAAGAATCTAACTTGAAAAAATAAACACATCGTATTTTAGAATCCGTACATATTTATTCCTTTCAGATTATACAATCCGACAAGTTACATGTCTTTCAGATTATGCAATATGACAAGTTAGATCCTTGCCCTTCGAATCTATTTGTACCAGCATCCTACCAGTGCAACTCGTCGTGGAGAGAGATGATTGGGAGGTATTGAGCTCGCGGAGGCGGTTGAATCAGGCGGCCAACTTGCTGAGCATCTAGGGCCCGACACGAGCACATAGCTGGTTCAGTGAATCGTTTATGAGGCCGATTGATTCGAGCTTTGAAGAGAGAAGATTAGGGTTTAACCCTAATCTACAAAGCAGATGGGGGAACCAGTCGTGGTTATGGATGCGGCTATGGGTGATGATGCGGCGATGTGGGATTTCAGTGGTGGTGGTTTTGGGGTGAGTGGTGGTGGTGATGTGGCGGTTGGATTTCAATGGTGGTGGCGGTAATGGAGGTGAATGGTGGCGGTGGTAAGGAGGGAGGAGGAAGAAGAAGGATAAGATAGTCTTTATACTTTAGGGTATTTTTGTCTTTAAATGGTCAAAAATTAGTGGGAGGCACTTAGCAAAAAATGGGATGCCAATAGAATTTCCCTTAGGAAATAATGTATAGAGTATTGGGGCAAAATTACCAAAATATCTAAAATTATATATACACAGCAGTAGAAAATTTCAACTTGACCCTATGTGTGCCCACCCTTGCCTAAAAGGCTTACAAAAGACCATCTTTACAAAAGATGAATCACGAAAAACACAAAAATTGCTTCCAAACCAGATTGCCTTCGCCCATGAACACAAAAACATATATATATGCTCCATAGATTCCACCTCCGAGCCACAAATGGAACATTAGCTAGACGGGGCACATTTTCGCTTGAACAAATTCTCCTTTGAAGCTAAAATGTTCTTGCAAACTCTCCACCAAAAATTCCTTATCGAGTTCAGGACCTTCATTTTCCACATGACTTTCCAGACGTCTTTCTTCGGTTTAAATTTCTTTGGTTAATGTTCAATACTTTTGTGATCGGGAATGACCAGAATATTAGATGATTATGTCTCAATGGTGCACATGGGTAGGGGTGCAAACTAGTTGGCGAAGCTTTGTAGTGTTTGAGCTCGGCTCTTGTAAGTGAACTGAGCCCGAACGAGTTGAGCCTTTGCAACGAGCCGAGCTCTAGACTTTTAAACTCGACTCATTTACTGCAGGAGCTTAAAACTCGAGTTCGAGCTTGAGCTTGGCTTAGTTACTAATTGAATTGAGCCGAGCCTCGAGCTGCTGAGCTCGATTCCTTTTCAGCCCTACACAAGGGTCAAAGAGTGCTAATGGGGCTATTTAAAGAACCTCAATTGGGAAATAAAAAGAGGGCTTACTTCTGCGATTGGCTAATCCTACAAATTAGTTTGAGGGTTCCTTTGGTTATCCTGTCCTACTGTCTTATATTAGTCTTATGTCATATTTTAGGTTTGAATCTGAATGCGATTGTGTTCAGATTCAGACCCAAATTAATTAATCAAGAAAAAAAAAAGCTAATAAGACATGCAAACCAAACGGTCCATATTTACAATCGAAATCGACAATCACGGAACACGCTTTGTTTAGCAGCTGATTCCAAAAAACTTGACCTACTTTACAATTATCTCACTCGAATTGAGTACTTATCTCAGGATCGGCAAACAACAACTAAGTTAATTGCCTAAGACTTGTCCAAACTCGAGCTCAATTATTTGAGCTAGCTCGATTCGAATTCAAGTTACGGCTCGACTCGACTCGACTCGTTTCATGAGTCCTAGTTAACTTTTCAGAGCCACCCATTTCCCTGTATACGATCGGATATAGCATATATTGCATGTGAACACACTTGTGGATGAAATTTGTTGGGACTTGGGGTGACAGATCCCAAAGGCAAACCGCCTAAGGGTGTGAATAGTAATGACAAAACAGAGACACAAATTGCATGTGAAAGCACAGACTCAATGTCTTTGTGTTTTTGTTGTTGTCATTTTCCTTTTATCAAGCAACCAGCTTCTCTCCATTTTATGGGTTTTGATATCTCTAAATCTAGTGCGGGCCCTGATTTTTCGAGAGTTTAAAGCGACGATTAAAGATAGGAATCCTATTTTATTGATCTATTACCGGGGTATCAATGTAGGAGTCCTTGTTTTGGGGGTTTAAAGCGATGATTAAAGATAAGAGTCCTTTTTTGTTGGATTACACGGTTGTGATTTTTTTGGTATGTTTAAAGCGGTCACATCTCAAGATTTAGCTTAAGGCCGGCTATGTTTGTATGTAGTACTTTAGCTATCAAATGGTGATCTCTCAAATGAGTAAATACCATTCACAGCTATGTTCATGCTCAGAAATTTACCCATAAAAGTACTTTGAGTCTTGATTCATTCTCTGTGAAACTTCGCATCAGACCCACTTACGTCAAATCTACACCATATACATAATTTTATTGTAGGAGAACGGTGTATGTTACGTAAGTTTACGAGTAATTTTGGAGGATGGTATACATATTTTTTGTGTTTGTCACGCGTGTTTTTGGCATATAGTACATATATATTTTGCTCATTCGTTACGTATTTTTATGGTAGCCGTTGCCTTTTTTTTTTAATTTGTTGAAACTACGAGTAGGATTGTACAGCATAACCCAAAAAATAGTTACGTCTCATTTTACTATTAGTTCCAATTTTTTTTTGGTGAGACTTACGAATTTTATTGTTTACCGAAATTTTTGGAGATGCGTACCACATGGTGTCTGGCGCGGTACTCTTAGCGCCCCATCACAGCAGTTCAAAAGTGATTTGGAGGACGATCCGGATTTTAAATATTTTCTTACCGGTAAGACTGTTTTTAAAATCCGGATCGTCCACACGTGTTTTGGACGGTCGAGATGTGCGCTGCATATCGCAACATGGTATCCAGCCGGGACCCAAGTTTTTCTCCAATAAATGACACCAAAACCAGCACTAAAATTGACAAATGATAAATTGGAAAAGTTTGTTAGACACAGGGAGAAAAAAAAAGCATAGAGTACAAATGCCAACAGAATGGCAGAAATGAAATCAAACAGTAAGAAAATCTGATGTTGAACTAGAATGGATGCATCCTTTGTGGAACTGGGGTCTTAATAACCTGCAGTATTTGCACCACCTCCGCCATCGAAGGCCGGCTCGATGGTATCTGAGAAGTACAAACCAACGCCAACTTCAGAACCGGCAGGACCTCGTCCTCCGGATACTCGGTCATCTCGGGATCGACACATTCCAGTACATTCCCTTGTTCCAACGTTACCCTCACGTGATCGCTGAGAATTACCATATTGTCCTCCCCATACTCGACCGGCCTCCTACCGGTCAAGAGTTCAAGTATCAGCACACCGAACCCGTATATGTCGCACTTCTCGTTCACCCTTAGGCTCTGGCACGCTAGCTCGGGAGCCACATACCCCAATGCGCTCTGGAACCGGCTACTCATCACGTGCTTGTCCAGCTTCTTTATCAGCCTGGCCAGGCCAAAATCCGATATCTTGGGGTTGAAGTTCTCGTCAAGAAGAATGTTGCTCGGCTTTATGTTGTAGTGAATGATTGGCGGGCGACAAGAATGGTGCAAGTGTGCCAGTCCCTTTGCGGTCCCCATCACGATTTTGAATCGGGTGGACCAGGACAGAGGAGGGATGGAGTAAGGCCTTTCGTGTAGTCTCGCTTGTAAGCTCCCATTAGGGGCGAAATCAGAAACCAAAAGTTGCAACTGAGGAGCCCAATAGTACCCTTTAAGGGGTACCAGATTTGGATGCCTTGCTTTCCCTAGGATTCGAACTTCGCGATCAAAGTCTTCCGGGTACTGGATTATGTTTGATGTCACGAGCTTTTTGATTGCAACAGCTGCTTTTCTTCCTTCACCCGCTCCCAATGTCGCTTTATAAACTGTTCCAAAAATACCCCCACCGATTTCGGCTGCCTTCTCAAGTAAGGATTCAGGGCTAGAACAAGTCCAAGCCAGGGGCGCCTTTCTATCGAATAACACGAGCTTTCCCGTTGCTAGGATGCTTCCTGATCGCGTTGAGCTCGAGCACATGCTTTCCAGCGCATTGTCCATGAACGCAAGCCTCCTTCGAGCAGAGACATTTACCAGGCTTATAACCACCACACCAACTATGATCACTACGGCTGCTGAAATCGCGACTATAGCCGAGACGCTGAGGAACTTACTATGATGGCTGAAATTTTCGGATTCGCCTTGTGGTTTATGATCACCACCACCCATTTGGTTATCATAGGCATGTGGGTCAAGAACTAGAGGCTTTGGGACATTCATTTTGCATGGTCCTTTCAACAAGGGTGAACAAATGCCCAAATTACCCTCCAAAGAACTTTGATCCAAGGTTTGGAATATGCTTCCAACAGGGAGCCTGCCAGTGAGTCTATTGTATGATATGTTGACTGCAAGTAGATTTTCCAACTTTCCAAGCTCTTGTGGTATCTCCCCACTCAGCTGGTTGGACTCCAACTTGAGAATCTTGAGCTTGTTTAACTCGGAAATTGACTTGGGAATTGAACCCGTTAAGCTGTTGTAGGACAAGCTCCTGCAACAAGAAAATCACAATTGGTACAAGTTTTTTTCTCCCATCAAGATCAAGTGGAAACATGAGAACAATAAGCAGTGCCGGAGCCAGCATTTTGGCCTAGGAGAATTCGCATGTACATAGCATGGATTCAAAGTTAAATCATGCAATTATGTCGATACGATTTTAACGACGCTACAAATCCACGTTAGTTTTCCTTTTCACTTAAAAGAATGGATTTCATTACTTTCTCTACACCATATTCAACAAATATTGGACTCCTTAGACCGTGTTTGGTTAACCGGGATGAAAGCTGAAATGGGATGCTCATTCTCCATGAATGCTTGTTCTAACGAAATGTTTGTGCAAAATTGAAAGAAAAAACAACAAAATGAAATCAACAATAACCAATTTAGATAAATAGCTATGTTTAGAGATGACTATTCCAATCCTTAATCGATTCAGCGAACAGAAAACTACTGCAAAGTTTGTAATGAATCCAACATGATTTTGAAGGATTAATTACTCTATGATTTTTTTTTCAAGAAATGGAAAACAAATACAAATGTTTTGCAAAATCATTTCTATTTACTTAGGCAAACCATATCTAGATAGCCATGTGCTGCTAACAAACAGTGAGACTTACAGCAAGTAGAGAGATGAGCAGTTTCCAATATCCTGAGGAATGGAACCAGTCAATAAATTTCCATCCAACTGAAGGATCCCCAAGCTACCCGAATCGCATATATCTCCCGGTATCGATCCAAACAAGGAAGCGTTTCGCATATCCAACACAGTTAGGTTCTGAAAGTACCCCAGCTCTGGTGGAATCCTAGAATGTAAACCATTCCATGACAGATTCAAGTATGTCAATTTCGAAAAGAGACCCAATTCAGCTGGAATATCCCCACTAAGCTTGTTCCTGGACAGATCCAACACTCGAAGCGATTCGAATATCTTGCTTGAACCAGAAGGGATGAATCCACTCAATTCATTACCAGAAAAATCAACCTCATTCAGGCCTAAATCAAACAGTCCCTCCGGTATGCTACCGTTGAAGGCATTACCCCTTAACTGTATCACCGATAACTCGGTAGAGTACATCAGTGAAATGGGTATAGTTCCAATCAACTTATTATCAGCCACACTAAGATAATTCAGTGACTTCAGCTCTCCAATGGACAATGGTAAGACTCCAGTGAACTCATTCCTTGACAAATCTAAATACTCCAAGCTACTCATATTGCCAATCCAGTTAGGCAAATCCCCACTAAACATATTGTTTGATAAACTCAAAAAAGTTAGAGAATTTAACAAACGAAGCGAATCAGGAATCGATCCGGTGAAGAGATTATCACTCAAATCTAACTTGCTCAAATGCGGACAAAGCCCCGTATCGACTGGAAGATTTCCAGAGAAACGATTTCCTTGTAATTTGAGCTCTTTTAGATTATGTATCAAAGAGATTCCTTTCGGAATAAAGCCAGATAGTGCATTGTGTGAGAGGTCTAATACCCTTAGCCTAGTCAATGAAACATACCCATTTGCAAAATCCGGAAAATCGCCGGAAAACCGGTTGTTGGACAAATTAAGATAACTGAGAGAACGGGAAAGAGTAATCGAACCGGGAATCAAACCTTGAAGTGAATTCCCGGCAAACGAAACAAAGCGCAGCGAAAGACATGTTTTGAATAACCCATCTGGGATTTGTCCTGAAAACGAATTCCAAGAAACGTCAAGAAACCTGAGACTACATGTTGCATTTGGCAAGAAAGTCGGGATTTCGCCGGTAAAGCCGTTACCACTGAGGTTGAGTTTTTCGAGGGACGGGACGATGAGAGAGAGTGCGGAGGAAGATTCAGGAGAGAGAGTAGTGAGGGTGAAGTTGTTGTTGGAGAGAGAGAGGGTTTTGAGTGAGGTGAGCTTTTGGAGACCTTTAGAGGCGATTTTGCCCGACAGTGATAGGCTGTCGAGGGTGATTGTGGTGACTCGGTTCGTGGACGGGTTGCAGTGGATGAATTCCCATGAGCATGGGGAGTCGTCGTCTTCGTTCCATGATTGGAGGTTTGAGTGAGGGTCGTGGAGCTGTGATTTGAAGACGATTAGGCCTAGTACGTCGTCGTTTAGTTGGAGATTTGGGGAGGAGTTTGCTGTGATGGTGGTTAGTGAAATGAGCAATGAGAACAACAAGAACAGTTCAAGAAAATGCATTTTTGCCATGAATACTCTCTCTCTCTCTACTCTCTCTCTACTCTCTCTCTAGGTGCATGAAGAATCTGAAAGTTGTTCAGGTATGTGTGAGAGAGGAAAGAAACTGTTGCAGAGAAAACCCATTTTCATGATTCATGAGTAGTAGTAAACTAGTAGTGTAGTACCTTCTCTGTGTGCCTGAATTTTTCAGAGTTGGTTAGCCATGGCTAAAAGAGGGAAAAGTGTGTCAGGGGAGAGGGAGAGAGATTGATTTTGGTGGGAGTGAAGAGGAGAGGAATTTTTTAGCGCCCTATGGGTATGACTGATGTGGTATTTGCTTGCGTTCATCTCGCCGTCCAAAAATACAATGGAGGGCTCGAATGAAAATCCATTTTCCCTTTCTGTCTTTTTTTTTTTAAAAAAAATTCATCCGGCACTTTCAATTCGAGTCGTCCATTGAATTTTTGGACGGCCGGATGTGCGCGAGCGGACACCACGTGGTACCCACTCGGCGTTGAAATTTTTTTGGAAGAGAGGAATTTTCAGTGCCGAGCAGGAATGACTGACGTAGTACCCGCTTGCGCTTATCTGCCGTCCAAAAATGCAACGGACGGCCTGGATTAAAACCCGCTTTTCTTTTTCTTTTTTCTTTTTCTTTTTTTTAAATCCATCCCACACTTTCAATCCGGACTGTCCGTTGTATTTTTGGACGACCGGATGTGCACGAGCGAGCACCACATGGTACCCGCTCGGCATTGGAAGATATGCATAAATGCTAGGGGTACAGACCATTCATGCACAATGTACAGGTCTTGTGTGGAGCCCACAAAGGGTTCCATACAAATGATTTGAACCGTTTAGAAGTTGGGATTGTAAATGAAATTAAAACGGTGGATTAAACACTTACGGATATTCAATTGAATTGACTTTTTACAGGTCTACTCAAAAAAAATATTTCAAATTAATTGAACAACTCGAATTATTCATGTGGACCCCTTAGTGGGCCCCACACATGATATGTACATAATCTGTGCATCACTCATCGGTACCCATAGTGGGGCTGGAAGACATGGGGAGGTGAGGATAAGTGTCATGTGAAGTGTGATATGGGCATTGTTTGGTTGATTCTGACTTTGTGAGAAATATGATGAGACACAACCAACACACGGATTCATTCCAAATTTTGAAGGCTATTTTTCTTTTGTCCAAGTCTTGCTCTCTGCTCTGTTTTTTTGTTTTGTTTTTTCTGTCAGCTTCTTTTATGATATCTGTTGAGTATCTTGTGTTGTCTACTTCATCTCAAATTTACACTGAACTGTCTAGCACATGCTGGTGGGGTGCAAACCTAATAGCTCGAAGGTTGGTTTGGCAGTGTGGTTTATTCGGGCTCGGCTTATTAAGTAATCAATAAGTTCGAGAAAATTTTGAGTTTGATTTCTATATCAGATAAGTATATTTACAAAATTATGCGATTTGTATGTATATCTGTGTTCGGTTTTCAGTTTCGAAATCCCTTTTTCCTATCTCTCAGTCCGATTTCCGAAAATATTCTCTCTCTCTCTCGGCCCCTCTCTCTCCACTTGCTACTCTTAAAAACCTCTCTAAAACCTCTTCCCGAACAAAGTCATGCGCAAAGAGTTCAGACACTTCAATACTTGAATCACGTGATATAATACAACCTCTGTCCCAAAATGATAGTCTAGTTAGCAAAATAATAAATTAAAATTAATAATGTATTATTTGTTTTAGGAAAATGCCAATGTCTTTTTAATAATTTACTAGATATCAATGAATTTTTTTAATTCATGAAATTTTCTTGAACATTTTCTTAAGATCTACCGTTTACACAATATTAGTTCCATTCCCCCATAACATTCACTAAGAATGTCGTGTAATTCGGTTCCATTCTCGTGTTTCATATTATATCCATGAATCATCAGTCGCTGTCTGTGGTTGTGGTTGAGGAGAAAAACTTGGGTGCAGGTCGGGATCGGCCACATAGTGCCCGATCGCGCATTTTTACTGTCCAAAAGTGTTTTGGACGTTCCTGATTTCTTCCCCCCTTCTCTTTCCTCTTTCTCTCTTCCCATTCTCTATTTGCAATCTGGACCGTCTAAAATACTTTTGAACTGTCGATATGCACGGTCGGGTGTCACGTGACCATACCCGACTGATACCCAAGTTTTTATGTGGTTGAGGGTGCTTTTTCACAAGAACCCAATTGTGAGTCACGGGATGCGTTTGAGACTTTGAGTCCTAGCAAGTGCCTTGTGACAAAAGGCCTTCTTGACGGTGGGGTTGTGGTCCCAAAACCCACACATTTGTCTAAATTGCTGTCTCGTCGTTCCTGGGAAACTTTCAACTGCAGCCCTCACATGCCTCCAAAATTAGGGTACTCCGTATTGTTTAGGATGGGGAGGTTTTGGAGGCAATCATTTTTACATTCTGAATTTGGGAGGGTAAATTATTGATTTTTTTATTACTATATGAAATGTTTGGAAGTGTTTGATGATAATAATATGATGGTAGTTTGGTGAAGAATTCAAATTGAATGTCCTTTTCCGAATTACTGCAAATGGAAAGAAAAGTAAACTTGAGTTGCCTTCGCAGCAGCCCGTGAAAAGAGTTGTTGAGCTTTCGTAATATGTTGTTGAATTGTTTGGGTTTCGGATGGGCATAGGACTGTTCTTTACTTAGTTTAGGACACGATGCCATCATTCCTTATCCTTTTACTCTTTTGTAATATATTCAAAGATTAATTATATTTTCTTTGCCTTCACAAAAAAAATATGTTTTGTGATTTGCTCGATAAATGTGAGTTC
Organism: Gaultheria prostrata; assembly: GCA_036023075.1. Classification (NCBI taxonomy): domain Eukaryota; kingdom Viridiplantae; phylum Streptophyta; class Magnoliopsida; order Ericales; family Ericaceae; genus Gaultheria; species Gaultheria prostrata. The sequence continues at coordinate 31,264 of JAXBDA010001845.1, read as the reverse complement.
ATCTCATCTTTGATTTCTCATTTCCCCCCTATAAATAGGTTTGTAATGTGATTATGTAAAGTATGCAAATATATAGAGTATCAAAGCGTCTAAAAAAAAAGGGTGTAGAGAAACAAGTTCAGAAATCCAGTGGATTTGATACTCAAACTGTTAATTCCATTAGGCTTATCTACCATTTTAGTCCCTATAAAATACACCAAATTTCAATTTCATCCTTACAAAATATTTTGTATCAATTTCGTCCTTATAGTTTCAAACAAATTTCAATTTTGCCCTTCCGTCAAATTAATGACGGAAAATGCTTATGTGGCAAACGGAAAATGCTTAAAATACCATAAAAATATTTAAAATACCAGAAAAAATGATTATTCTCCAAAAAAATGATTAAAAAAAACTACAAATTTTTTTTAAAATACCGGAAAAAATTCATTAGACAAAAAGTATATAAAATTTTTCTAATGACTTTTTTTGAAAATTAATCATTCGTATCGACGAGAGGAGTGAGAAAATATAAAAATATGAAGTTAAAAAAAAATTCATATAAGACGGCACTTGATATAAAAAAAAAATAGTAATTCCTCTCGTCGATAAATATAGGCCGAATTAGACAAAAAGATTTTCCAAAGAAGAAAGAATACCAAATAGCTATTTTTTATTATAAAGTGTCGGCTTTGGCCCAATGGGTGTTTTAATTTCTCCAACCTTGGTTGGAATCCTCTCTTTTCTCCCTCCAACTTGATGTACCCATTGTCAAATTTTCTTCAATAAATTTTATTGCCGTTTCAAAAAAAAAAGTGTCATCTTATATTTACTTTTTTTAAATTCAGTCATATTTTATACTTTTCTGATTTCTCTCGTCGATAGGAATTATTAATCTCCAAAAAAATCATTAGATAAATTTTATAAACTTTTTGTCTAATGAATTTTTCGGTATTTTAAATTTCTATAATTTTCGTCATTTTTGGGAGATTAATCATTTTTTCCGGTATTTTAAGTATTTTTTTCCTTTATTTTAAGCATTTTTTGGTATTTTAAACATTTTCCATTTGCTACATAAGCATTTTCCGTCATTAATTTGACAGAAGGGCAAAATTGAAATTCGTCTGAAACTATAAGGAGGAAATTGACAAAATATTTTGCAAGGACGAAAACTTGGTGCATTTTGTAGGGACTAAAAAGTAGATAAGCCATTCCATTACGTTTGGCCCGGAGGCGCAGCTCACAGCCATCTTGGCCCTTCAAATTTTATTTATGGGTCACCAATATTACAGGATCGGAATTGGCTACAATGCACACACATTAAAGGTGTGTACTATATGCACCTATTGTAGGGTTCAGATTGTGCCACCCCATTGACAATCGTAACATTTTTTACTGTTTCGTAACTTTTTATCAATATGATTTGTAACATTTTTTATGATTCGTAACACTTTGGTGTATCTCGTAACTTTTATAAATAAAAAAATCGTAACTTTTATAAGAAAATCGTAACTTTTATAGGAGTGTGTATGATACACACCCAAATAAGGGGTGTGTATTGTAGCCTTTTCCTACAGGATCATGTAGTATAATCTTGGAAGGAGCTCATCTCAGGTGATGGGAGAAGAGCTCCCATCCTGTTCTTTCTTTTTCGGGCTCATATTGAGTCTACATAGATGAGTGGAATCGTGCATTATGTAGATCTCGTCGAGTACTTCAACTTTCCAAAAATTCGTTTTGATCGGATATTGTTCTATAGATGATCAAAAAGAATTTATCTTGAAAAAAAGTGGGAAAAAGTGATTTCAATCCAGTGTGTCTTTACATTTTTTTCCAGATTGATGTGATTTGATTAATTATTGAACGGTATCCGGTCAGTAGGAATTTTTGCATGGTTGAAATACTCGACGAAATCTACATGATGCACGATTTCGATCATCAATGTGGGCCCAAACTAAAGCCCAAAAAAGGTAGAACTGGATGGGGAGCTCTTCTCCCATTACCGGAGAGGATCTGCTCCCTGTAATATTTGTTGTTATTTGGGGACGCGGGGGCTTTGTTGTCCTAATGAGTCGCATGCCCTGCCAACAGCATTTGGTTCCCGTCCGTTTCGGCAATTAATAGTTCGGATTTAAAATAAAACTCTTCCAGGAAAGAGTCTGCGAAAAAGTCTTATTTTAAATCCGAATCATCCAAAATACTTTTAGATTGTCTGGATTGAAATTGGCAAGGCCTGCCGACTCATGGAGATAGCAGAGCTCAGCGTTCATTATTTGGATGACAGCTACTTTTGGGGAGTAATGCTGTGCTTCTTGAGCTTTGATAGCTCACGCCCTGCTAGCGCGGGGTTAGGATTATTAATTGTGTACAACAATCAGGGGCGAACTTGGGGGTGCAAGGGGGTGTTCGGCCCCTGCACTCCCCCCAATAGGAGAGAGAGTATACTTTTGTAAAAAATACAGTAATAGTTTACGTGCTTACCTAGTGAATAGTGACTCAACACATTTATTGAGTTACTGTAGCTCAAGGTAAAATAGCAAGCTTTTTGTTGAGGTTCTTGCCTCTTCGAGCATCATTTTGTGTTTTGGCTTGCTAAATTACCTAAAAACATCATATACCTAGCCTGTTGTACATGCCCCCAGTGTATTCCGGGGACATGTCCCTCAGAATGTATTCTTGGACTTTCAATTGACATTCGTACTAAGAAAAATAAATTCCAAAATGTTATTTATATCTAAGAATCGCGGCAAATGTTAGGCAGGAGGGAAATTAAATGTTTTTTATCCAATCAAATTTGAGGTGCGTGATTTGGGTAATGATATAGTATTGATATAGGAGTATATACTTATTTTTTTGAACAGAAAAAAAGGTGGGAGGGGACTACCAGCATAGCCTTAGACGTGACCATAGGGGCTCCCGATCCGCCGTGGAATGTCAGGTTCGAGCCATAGCTATTGTCCGGAAGGACAGACCGTCACCACAACACCACATAAGTACTATATGGACAAAGGGTTCTTCACAATAGTCCTGCAGTTGGTGAAACTCGAACCTTGTTGAATCATGTACGAGGAGGAACACTTGAGCCTATTTACCCTTTCATCTAGGCTACCACCTTCGGTGGTGATTTTGGTAATGACAGGTCACACCTTTTGGTCCCATATTAGCATGGGGTGCACATAATTTTGTCATTGCTGTTGTACTATTAGCTCATAACATGCTTGGGCCCAAGGTGCCCCAACTTTGTTTGATCCTTCAAAATGAAAAAACCTTATACCGGTCCATGTGTAGCTGACTAGCTGTCCATACGGTCAAATACAAGTAGTGGATGCATGACTGCATGTGAAAAACACCGTTTGAGATCCCCTGTTCCGGAAAAATGGTGTTCCTCTGTTCCGAAGTGTTTTGGATCGTTGGATTGTCTGTGTTTTGTTTTTTGTTTTAATATCTTTAGGTGATCCAAGGGTCGAAAATGCACCGGAACAGAGGAATAAAGGATTTTTGGAACAGAAGATTTGAGCTCGAAAAAACACAGCCCTACAATTTGTGTCCGAAACTTCCTTTTTCCAATTTTATTGGTAATTAAAAATTCCAAACCAAGGATGAATACTATCACCAGCGAGGACGCATCCCTTGAAATCAAACTTATTGGGTGCTACTTAGGTATTGCCACGTAGTGTGTCGACCCCTCTTTTTTTTTTCCCGAGTGAGCTGATTGAATCAATGTTGCGATCCCAATCAACTGGGGAACCCACCCGACCCTAAAATGTTTGGACTTAAGCTATAGCTGACCCAGTCGGAGAGGAAATATTGATCCATCACCACGTCGAGGGCTCCGTCACCAAGCCCTCCACCAAAGAGCAAATTAAATTGGAGTCCCCTCGCCCAATCATCTGGTCTCAAAGTATGAGACCGGTGGGAGAGAAGCAACTTTGTGTTAGCTATTCCAACCACTTGAACTACCACCGCGATCCCTTTGCAATCACATGTATGCAGATCCCACAACTAAGTGAGTGAATCCCATATGAATGTGTGATTGTGGAAGGTGTTGAGGCAGCGCGGCCACCGCAGCGCCCCAAGACTAGATAATAATTATTCCAGCAAGACAGAAAACTATCTTCACCCCAAAACCTAAAACAACAATCTGCCTTCTTAATTTCCATTCCTAATAGGCCTAGGCTTGATGATTTGGGGGGAGATACTCCAGGCTAAGCACGTAATAAGCCAATTATCATAAGAAATTTTAACCATCGTTTAAAAACACTTCCTATACCTCTCACTCCTTTCTCAATAGCAGCCAAGCACTGATTCAGCATCTGCAGTTTTTGTTGTCTTTCTCCTATGTTGCTCTTGGATGAACACCCCTGAATTCCCAGTCAAGCCGCATCGTTTCAGACCCCTGATTCTAAATAAGAAATTTCCACAAGAACAAGAAATGCAGCAAATGACCCGATTAATACCTACACAGTACATGCCCCCTGCCTTGTGTAATTGACTTGGCTCAATGCATTTAGTTCCTCTAGTATGGGGGCAATAACATCAGTACGTGACAACTAATCTGGAAAACGCAAACCAGTAGTTAGGCTATGTAGAATATCATAAGAGAAAGTAATTCCCGAGAGATGTTCATAAAAGAGGGCATATATGGTTAATCTTCCATTCTGTGTTCATCTTACAGAATCTTGTAAAAAAATTAGTTTACAACATTCTCGTGCTGCACAATCTTGTACAGTACACTTCAAATGGTATGATTTGAGGGAAAATGTTTCCTTGGAGAAAATTTTCATGATTACCCCTATTTCACTCTTATTTCTCTCTCTATCTCTCTCCAATCATTACCCCTATTTTCAAAACTAAACTAAACTAAAACTTCTAAACGAACAAGGCGTTCATGGTTTGACCCACGTTTACCCAGGAAAAAACAGAAGGCACGTACAGTAGAGGGAAAGAAGTTATTTTTCCCGCCACAGTTCAGTTCCTTTCCTGTCAACTGAACATAGCGCAAGTCTCGATTAGCATCTCCATAGCCAATATGCAGACTCCCCTTTCGTTTCTTGGGTGAGGAAACAACATGGGCTTTCTTCGAAAAGGAAAAGCTTCCAACATAACAAAAGAAGCCCGAGGAGAATTACCTCCGAATGGGACTGTTGAAGAGCTGCGCCTGCAACTGTGAATTCTCCTCCGCTCTAGTGAAATTGTCCAACTGCTCATCTTCAAGATTTTCTAGGAAAAAACAATTTTACGTATCTTTCTGAAGCGTATCCAACAATGAACAGAATTTGCCATGGTAACTCCTTAATGCACAATGCCTCCAATATTCGTCGCCAGCAGCCACTCAATGAATTTTCATGAAACATGAATTGGGAAATTCATTCAGATATAGGAGCAGGACTCACTTTGCAAACCTCGGTATTAAACCCACAGTCCATTAAAAACAGCAACCAAGCTCGCTGCTGCTCAGAGAGCCGATCGTTGGGGCCTTTAACTTCAACAAGCTTCGCTTCACCTCTGTAATCACCATGGAAGCGCCATAACAATAAATCAGGCATTCCACTCGACCAGCTCCTATAATCTTGCGCCAAGTGTCTGCAGAATGAGGCCAAACAGGGTCCACCAATGCATGTAACGGCTGCCCGAAGCTCAGATAGTGAACGGCGGTCCCAGTTAACTCCCCGACATGATGTGCCTAAGTGCAACTCCCATGACGTGATGAGGATCTCTTCAGCAGATCCATCATAGATTTTTGCTAGTAGTGGTTCTATGATGCTTTTTCTCGCTACATAAAAGCTGTCGGTCTCCAAATCTAAGGGGGCAGTCTGTAAAATGAATTGCTTCAGTTTGACAAAATAAGTAGTCGATCTATGTCAACAAGAAGAAATTTACAAGATATATGTACAAAAACTAATTCATACTCTCTGTCCCTTCAAAGAAATGAACACTTCTGAATTCCCCTCTCACTACTTGTTCCTTCGTCCTCTATAAAACAAATCAGCTAGATCAATTTTAAGAAGGCACTTTTCTAAATTTTGGAGGTAGACACACTTGAGAGGAAAACCCAAAATCCCAAACATGGCATCTTCACACCTCCATAAGATACTTTCCTCCTTAAGCTTGCCTCATTTTTATAAGAGAGAGAAGTTAGGTCGCTCCTCCGGGAAATGAAAAATGAGGTTTTGTTTTCCTAGTTAAGAACAGGGTAGAATTTAAAACAGAACAAAACTGTCCACCTTGAAAAATAAAATCCAAAGTGCATCCAAGAAATAGTTATGTACATGCCACAGCTATGAACTATCAGAAGCATGATCTAAGCATCAATTTCTTCATGAATGCAGCGCAGCAATGCAACCTATGGTAGTTTGCGTACTCAAAGTTACCTGAAATCTAGTGCGGAAGACATCTGGTACATCAGCAAAAACAGCGTCCCACAAAAGAAGCCCAAAGATGGTCAACCAAATGCCACTCTCTGTATGGACACCCTGCCAGCCGCCTCCTTCCCCGCCATAATATTGGATCGCAAGCTCCTCAACTCCACATTGTTCTCCATCTTCGTCATAGAACCGGCTCTTCGTCCCTGTTCTACAGTTCAACGGTCTCCCTTGAACATGCACCTAACTTATCAGCCAATGTAGAACCATTAGAGCCACAATTAGGGGAACAAACATCCATATCACCAAAATAAAACAAATCGAAAGCAAGGAATCAAAATTTGCAGGAGAGCTCAGGGGAAAAAAAACACTAATTGCAGGGCTTTCACTAAGTTTGACCGAAGTTCGGAGATGGAGCCCTCCGACGAAGCACCCACAAACCTAAGTGATTGCTGTATCCGTGGCACGGCACAACACGTACTGAACACATCAGGCACGTGGATGTCTCAACTTCGATGCAGGTGGAGACACGAAATGGAGCTACTTTATTGTTAAGAATATATTTGTTAGGTAAAATTATAACTTCACAATAAAAGGTAACAAGGCAAATAGAAAAAATTCACCAGGATAAAACCCTTGCTTAAGTTACAATATTTAAAAAGAAAAATACAAAGAAAAATAAAAACCAAGCTCATGTAAATATACATTGTCCACCCCCGTATCCGTGTCTCCAATTTTTTTTAGAATTGCCATGAGCCACACCCATGTCTGAATCCATGCCTCTATACGTTCATCCACAAATGAAAATCGAAGTTTTGTCTATAATTCTTCTCCACATCGTAGAGGACAATTTCAGGAATTAAATTTTAAAAGGAAACATTCTGATTAAAAAAAATACTTATGAGAAGTGAAAAAAAAAAAATCCTTATTACATATCATTACAAATAAAGCATTTTTATGAAGGATAACAAATTTTGGAGGCCCTGATATTTACAAAAGAAAAAAAAATAGGGCCCAAAGCAATAGCTTCATAGGCTTTAGCCCAGGGACGGCTCTGCCCTTAAAAAGATAATTGGCACTCACCTCAGGGATCTTCCTCTTGATAGACTCAGAAAAACTGGGAATTTTCCAGCGCCTTGGAGGTTTTCCCAAACGCAGGACCCGCCTCTGTAGTGCTGTTCTTGAACCTGCACGAACCCACGGATCTAGTAACCCATCTTCAGCAACCAAAAGGCTCTCATTGAGACAACCCACGTGCTCCAAATCAATTGAAAGCCTCAGGGTCCAATATCCTCTTCTTCCGTCAGAGGTAAAATTTATTAGCAGCTGCTTCAATAAACTAATTGCATCCTTGTACCTAAGGAGGGTAAAGTTTGTTCAGACTACCAAATAATTTCATTAAGAATATACAAGTTGTAAGTCATTGGATGCAAAACAGATGCCCCTCATTAGTATTGTGCCAGTAAAGTAGTATTCCCACTCAGATTTCCTTTATCCTATGGGGCTTTTTTGTCCAATGAGACTTTCAAATGCTTTCCCTCATCCTTCTTCCTTTTATGTTTACAATGATCAAAAAAACATTCAACAACTTGATGATTAGATAACCGATAACTTAACCATACAAGCCTGGAACCCAAGTTAGTAGAACTTAACCTTTTTTCCCCCTTTTCTGAGAGGGGAGGTGAAAGAAATAACTGGTCTCGTCATGTTTTACAATTATAGTGCATACAAAAGTACTGAACCACTGCCTTACTTCTAACCTTCGCTCACGCTCAAGATATGAAACACCTAGCAAAACCACCTTTGAGTAGACCCATGCAGCTGAAAAGCATGAAAAAAATGCCACCGGTGATTCAGAAGTTGGGGATTGAGTAGCTCTATGAGAAGAGTTGGATATACGGGAGTCAGATATCTCTATACATCTCAACACCAACTCGGTGTTGTTTTCATCAAGTGACTGATCGATAATTTGTGCCACTTCAATGGCCTGCACATTCAAATTCTTCAATAAGTAAATGGAAACAATATGTTAATAACGTCCGAGGTAAAAATATCAAGACCTCTTCGTAGGCAAGGAAATCATTGCGGCCTGAGAAGATTTGGTTTGAGATTATGCACTTGTAATTTGGGTACTTGATAATCCCCAAATCCACAAGTAAAAATGCTGATAGGTCCTGCTCTCCATTCAAGAAGAAAAGCCTCTGCATGAAGTCATGGAAGATATTTACGATGTTAAAATCATATTCTTTCGGGACTAAAGCATAGCTCCAGTCAAATCACCTCAGCACGCCAAAATAGGGACTCAGTTGATACAGATATCTGAACGCATGGTCCTGTTCTTTCCAAAACCAGATTCGGTAGGACTGGGCTGCAGAGTCAACAAATGAAAACAAAAACATTAAAGGCAAAACATGACACGCCAATAAATTGTTCAATTCAGCAGCATAATCCTCTATTACCATAATCCGGCAGCATACGAGGAAAGAAGTGATGCAATAAAATCTTGCTTTCTTGTACCAGATTTGCTTTTCTGACGGCTCAACAGAAGCGGGTGGAAGGGCCAAGAAAGTAGGAGACTTATCAGATGTAGAATAAGAAATACAAACCACAAGTACTAATAGCACCACAACTTCATGATTAAGAGCATAAGAAAGAAGGGGGAAAAAATTATAGCTTAAAGTTTGCTGATATCAAATGTTTATTCAGGAAGACCAGTGGCAGACACAAGGACTTCAAATTTTTTTAGGAACACGCTTCCCTTCCATGAGGCATATATTTGGCTAGGATGAGAGTGCAAGTTACTGGTTACACAGCCCTTTGTGTAGGTTCTTGTTTGTAGGGCGTAATGGCCTTGTTTTTTGGGTCTGAGGAAGTTATTGTGGCTAACTCTCTCTTTCCTATGGGGTTTCCCCTTCTCAATCAAAATCAAATGAAATAATTGTATTTCTTAAGAAAAATAACAATAGCATACAGGAAGTTTTAAGCTCTCCATGAAGGCTGCATCAAGCTCAGAAAGTGATGCCAGCAAAGTAACTTCTCTAAAGCAGCCACACATAAAAATACAAGCATGAACTGAGTATGCGGACTAATGCTCATATATTAACATATTACTATCTAAGTTATACTTTGGATTTAATTTTTCTCAAGGATATTGTCTGACGCACAATATTAGAAAATAAATTAAAAACTGGAAAAAAGGGTTTCATAAGCTGTCACATGCAGAATGCAGATGATGGTTTTGGATGTCAGTTAAAAGAAATAAAGCACAGAACATCGTGCCCTGCCGTATCAAACAAGTAAGATATCTCACAAACAACCAGTGATGAGATTGTTTACAGTTCATAGCAGTGCACTAAAATTGCATGCACAAGAAGTATATAATATGGGAAAATATGAAATGTCTGACCCGTATCTGTCCACACAGTAGGTCTCGTAATGTGTAGTCATCAGAAGCCAGTGCAATAGTGCATCACTTTAGGAGCATAAACTATGGAATCAATCAAATTTAGAAGGAACCACCCGTAACGCTCCACTGACTACCGAGCATAGTTAAGTACATCAAAACCAACTCAGAGACAACAATTCTTTTCAACCACATCAGGTCAATGGGAAAACTAAAAGGAATGGAGCTTCCCTGTGCAAGCATTGGACCAGAGATCAAACTGAATAACAATTTAGCCTGAACTAAGAAAGTATTTTATCGAACATTATGACACAAGCACGGACACATATTAGACAAATCAAACGTGTATTTTGGGGTAAAAAGAAGTCTAAAAGTGCAAACCTTTTTAAGCTTGCACAAAACTTCATGTAGCTCGAAAACAGTAAGCAAAGACAGAACCTCCTTCAAGTCATTGTCCTGTAAGTCACTGATTGACCCAACAGAACACATATAACCAGTTGCTGAATTATGGCAAGATAAATGAGTTATCCGCTAAAAGTGAAGTTGCTATCAAACATCACCAAGTTTAAAATTTGGCACAATGCCACAGTTAAGGAATTAGAGTTGCTAGTTAAAAGTTATACAGTAGAATTACCTGAGAGCTCCTTAACTGCTTGATTGCAATCAGCTATTTCAGGATACAAAATATTAGAAATCCGAAACCATGGCCCTGATGTAAGAAAGCAAAATATATCAGTATTAGAAACTAACTACATTCTTAGATTGTCATTGGGGTAATACGGGTGCATGCACATAAGAATCACATTATTCTCAATAGTAATGAAAGACTAGATATGAAGAAATTAACATGACAGAGGGCTGAAAAAGACCATCTGCTCATGCACAGTTCAGTCTCTGCTTGCTAGCCAGTTCTGTGTGTTCATGCGTCAATGACGCAGCACCAGTGACGATAAAGAATGAACAGAGGAAAAGAAGATGAGAGAGAGAGAGAGAGAGAGAATAATTCCGTAATGAAGTACAGGAAAATATTAAAAGTAATAGTCCACCACTAATGCACCCATACGTGGTCTATATGGATTACCCATTAAGAACACAAAATACAAGGAAACATAAAACCACGACTGTAGTCCTAATAAATTACAACTCCTAAACAGACTATAACTGTTTTCTGTATTCCTAATCCGACCCCTATATATTCCTCCCTCTTCCCTCTCAGTTCGCTTCCCCGGTCCTAAGAAAAAAAATTAACCTTCAAACTTCCCTCACATTAAAACTTTCTTTCTTAAATTGCCAATCAATGAGGGGTAAATATCCAAAAAAAAAAACAGAATTTGAACATTAATATAATTATCATGTTGTGCCTCGCATGGGGCATGCTTGTAGATGTATTCGCATAGGTATGTATTAAATTAATACTTGTAGAAAAGTTGTGTATGAGTATGCAGATGCCCCAGAAAAGTCACATATCTTACGACATTATGAGAAAGTTAAAACTTAACAGTTATATATAAATGTTTTTGAAATTTAATGGGATTTGGGAAAAATGAGATTCTATATCAACGCGAGAGCATAGATCAGATTTAAGTTTTTTCTTTCACAGATTAAAAGATGACAACTATTAGAAACATTTCGAGGATCCAAGGGTCTAATTTGGGTATTTTTCCGTTTACAAAGAAAGTCTAATTTGGGTTGCGATTCTGTACACCACACACACATATTGTCATCAATCGTCATATCCAATGGCCATGTACCACGGGGGGAAACCGTATAATACTAGTTGTCTAAACAAGCTGGCTTTGGGCATGGATTCTGGACTCGTTAGTCAAAATTAAGTAATAACAGTTCATCTTGGCTGGCCTCATGACGATCGCAACATGCTAAAGAGATTATAACTCCTCTCTCAATAAAATTGGTAAAAAGCAAGAAAGAATAACTTAACAGGACATATTTAGGTAGACAACCAAACACAAGAACAGGGTCATGTATAGTAAGGTTAAACCTTTTCTTGTATAAAGCCGAACAAAGAGTCTCTGACTATCATCTGAAAGTGAAGCGAAAGTTTCTGCCACAGAAAACATAGAAACACCATTATAATAACAAAACCAGTAAGAAATATTCTAGACAATGACAACACCAACAGAAATCAGTACCCAATATAATCTTTTCATCATGGCTGAAAAGACTAGGGTAGCTCCTTAAAACCTCTTGTATCAGCAAAGAAAAGTTCTGTTGATATTTTGCCATGTTCGGTGGGTGAAATTTTGCAGCTTCAGCTACACGGAAAGCATTTTCCCATAAAGATTTAACCACCTGAAGATCCTCGGATTCCATTTCACCAGTAAATATGTCATCTTGACATGTAATCTGGATTGGGAGAACATCCTGAGAACGTTCTGGAATGGAAGTTACACAGCTCTGCAAGGCAAACCCATAGTAGATATCACGAAGTTTCTACTAACCAGGAAAAAAAAACAAGAATAAAATTTGACAAAAATTTATTAATGCTGTTTGTGCATTACTCATGCTTTGGATTTTGAATGAAAGAAGCAAGGTAATGAGCTCTTATATTGAATCGGGTCTCTAGGCCTGCTCTCTCGGATGTCTTCTAGCTTTGATTTGGGGGCATGGTTCATGCCATAACGTCCCTTGAATTCGTCGATTTTTGGAGGTATTGGGATACCGCTATTTCAGTGGTAAAACTTTTGTGAGGGCAACCGCTTTGTGCACATATTGTCAAAGGTTAGATTTATCTCCAATCCTCTCCCACCCATACCCCCAGCGATTGGGGGATACATGGCTACTGTTATGTTATTGTTATATTGTTGTTATGATTAATGCTGTTAGTGACATTCTGAGCTGGATTCAACCAGGAAATAGATTTCCACAAGAACTTCTACTTGGACCTTAGCAGAAGATAGACATATCAATTTTTTGTGCATGTAGATTGTGGAAATGTGCCCAGACAAAATGGTTGAGAAAAATCGAAGGATGGCCCCAGTTGTTTCCATAATCGACAAATTCCTCTCTATTAGCCATCAAATTTGTTGCTTAAATGATAAATACAACTTCAGATTTCAGATTTCAGATTTCAGAGAGAGAGAGAGAACCTTGTCCACTCTGTTAGCTTAAAATTTAATGTCTTCAACAAACAAGTGAAAATCAAATAAACTAGAAATAATAGCACCAAAGGGCACTTCACCAAAATGCATAAGGGCAAAGACTTGTCAATAAGCCTTACAAACGGGAGTATGATTGGAGGAACCATGTCCAACAAAACTCTGGTTGGTCTGGATTAAAGGAGGGCAGTACCCAGAAGGCTTGGACCAAAATTCGTGGACAATGTTGAAGGTAAGTCATTTCCGACCATGATAGATTTGGTTCCTGATGAGAGTGTTGAAAAGGCACCAAAGCTGGAGGAAAAAGAAGGCTGGCTGAAACAAACAAAACTCCAGTGTCCATAGTTATGAAGGCAACAAAGAGTTTGTTTAGCAAATTCTGAGTAGACGGCTTGATCAGCCGTGATACTGCGTAAATTACTTCAGACGCGGTTCAGCTTAGCCTACTTCCACAAAGATAAAGCCCGAAGGACTACAACTTTCTCATTACTTTTGAAAATGTCGCAACAATTGCACCCATACAAAGGTGCATTTCAATGGGCCCCACAATTCTGGGGATTGAATTCCGTGAGAATGTTAGCCTGTTTACAACAACGGAAATCACATTTAAGATGTTTCCATCAAGCCACGAATTATCCAACCATAAATCACTGGGTCCACACAAATTCAACCATGACACAAGATAACAGGGAAGGAGAGAGATAGGAGGAATAATAATAAAAATAAATAAAAGGGTAGGATGAACAACTGATATTCTTTTCCTTTGGGAAAAAAGAAAGAAAATTTACCTCAAAACTCAAGCAGTACGTATCCATTAAAGGAGACATATATTGAGCCAACTCTCGAGGGATAAAACCAAGCATTTTACAGCACCCAGATTCTGTGTAAACCACCTAACAAAAAACACCATGCAGTGCTTTTAAGATGAATAAATCCACAAATCTAAAGACAAGTGGATGGAAAGGCCAAAGCGCTCATACCTTGATGGCATTGCAATCCTTAATATTATTAGGATCTCGTAAAAGAGAGACATTTGCCCCAGGATATAACTTTACTTCCTCACTAAACTTACGACCAACAACGAAAGTTTTGAGAAGTTGCCCAGACATGTCGTCCGTGGTTACATTCATCTCATATTTGGGCATCTTGTTCTCAGGGGGAAATGTAGGTGAATCAGCTCTGCAGTTTATATCATCATTTATCTGGTTTTCTTTTGAACTATCAGAGTTCAAAAAAGACTCTGAAGTCATGAGTGCTTTGCATTGGGTAGTGGCGCCCCTGTCAGCACCGACACAGCCATGCGATTCGTGAATTGAATCACCTAAAATGTTATCAGGAGCCCTCTGAACCACATTAACTCCTACTTGCTCTGACTCGCTTGATTGAATTTCAACTTTTGACTGTGAAGAGAAGTTTAACTGAAGAAGGGTGCGCTGCCTCAGTTTACGTTTGGTTCCTCTTGCTAGGCAAGTGTCTGAAACCATAGATTGATACCGGCAACTATGTAAGACGGTAGTCAAAAAGCAAGGTCAAAACAACGACAAACTTAGGATGGGAATCATGAGAATTTTCATAACAGCCATACAAAACCAGAGGCCTTCTAAACCAAACACATGACTTTCTTCACAACAAGCTGAGCTAGAACCTAACAGAAGCCAACAGTACCTGACTTGTGCAAACCTCATTGTTTCAGCAGAGCATATTTTGTCCAGAATACACATATAAGCTGGACCTCATGATTGTAATAAGTTACATATCATTCTTTTCTTTTTAATGTCTTTTGCATAGAACAAAACAATAATCTAGGCTTACAAGTGTCACAATCAAGCAGGGTTAGCTCCATGAATCCTTTCGCTCCTATCACTCTTACTTACACCGCAGCTACTGGTTGTCTGGTCCTCATTTTGAATGATCAAACCATCCTTGATTGAGCCTATTTCCAACTAGGCATATATCACCAGTTATGTCTAGCTATAATTTGAGACCAATTTTATCCTTCAATTAGTTTGTTGCTTGCATAAAATGTCATGTATAATAGTACTAGTTTCCTTGAGCCACCAATACTTCAACTTTCTTAATACTATAGTTGGCTGTAGTTTAGGTGTAACATGCTAGATCTTATTCAAGTTATGCTTGTGCGATCTTGCTAAACAACACAAGGTCCTGTCTTCTTCTTCTCCTCTTCATCCTCTCTCCACAATATCCAACATTCATTTCCTCAAAAGGTACGATTAAAAAAAGACAACGTAGCTTTCAGTTCAGCCACTGCCAAATCAAGTTTAAATTTACTCCAAACCGGTTTTCCTTTACGGCTTAACTTAAACGTCCTGTCCTTCTAGACCTTAATTCACCGTAAGAAAATAACTCAACCTTCACAAACCCATAAGAATAATCCAACTATTAAAGTACTGAGAAATCACTAAGAGCAAGTCTATAGGCTCTACCACACTTTCCAATAATATGCTAGCTGCAAGTTACCACAAGAACTGATCACAAATAATTAGCAAAAAAATATTCTTGACACGTGCAATGAGCCAATAATGGTAATCTCGTACCATGCACAAAACAGTAATACAGAAAATGAATCCAAACGAATATCTGGAGCAGATACAAACCCAAATGAGAATTAATCATGTAATCTTCACCACGAACAGTGTTACCACAAACAGGACAAGTAACCCAATCAGAAGCACAAGTCTCAACTACACGTCCAACACCATCATCATTACCACCACCACCCAATTGTCTCTCTGATGATCCTTCTGCCCCAACAGTCATGCCCCCACCATTTTCACCTTTACACAGATCGAACGAGACCTACAAAATCGAATACCAAGAGAATAAACTAAAATATAATTTCGGATTCTGTCCCTTAACACATGTATATTTATGGAGTCCTCCAGTCCCCGGTCCACTAGACCATATTGCCCGGACCCTTGGTGCCACCACCTTCCTATTTTAATAACTTCAATTGTTCCAATTTTTTCATAAAATGTGCAGATTATTCACGACAAAAGATCTCTGTCCCTTTGAATCCATTTCAGGAAAGAAAAAAAAAACTTGAATCGTGTGAAGGTTGTGATGAGAAAGGGGAAGGAACCACTCAAAAAATTATAATTTTTTTTTACATTACTCGCCATTTCTTAGGAAATCCCTTAAACCAAACGACTGAATTTGTCAGAAATTCGAATGCTCTTCTTATTCCTCACCAAATCACTCAATCGACATAATTTCACCACATTTTTACCCAGAATGAACCGTTGAAATCGTCCAAATTGTGGACTCATTTGGGGGCAGCTGTTCCAGACAGCGCTGTTCGAATCCACTACGTCGACTTGAGACTAGCCATCGTCTCTAATCGATTCACCATAAGTATAAGAGCAAATGGTAGAGAGAGAGAGAGAGAATGCCTGGGAGGGGGAAGAGAGAAGAGATTGACGGTTGAGGAGGAACCTCCGGCGCTTTCCGATCAAACGAATCAAGCTCTCTCTTCCGGTCAACATTGATGCCCTAATCTCTCTTCCAGCCGTCTTGCCGTCAAATGAATCAAGCTCTCTCTTCTCTATCTATGATCGATGAATTTCTCGTCCCGCCAATTGAGAAGCTATCTGGTGCGTCCGCCACCAAACGTCTCGATTTCATGTCACCGTCTCTCCACCGTCGATGCTCTCGATTGAGGTCCTTTTTTTTTTTTCATTCTAACCTCTTTGAATTTTGGACTAAATTTCCCCAACACTTTATTACTTTAGTTAGTTACGTACTTTTGAATGTTTATTGCATCTGACTCTATATTCTAACTATGTTCTATGATATAGGAGTAATTTTTTTGTTATTCTAATATGGAGTAGTTATATTGGAAAAAGGTCAGTTCTAGCGCCAAAATGGAAATCAAGTAAGCTTCAAGAATGTGCGATAAACGAGAGAAATGAAGAAAATAATGTTAGGTGCGTAAACAGTACCTCGTCCTTTCAATGAGGAACAGTAGCTAAGGCAAATCCTAATGTGGCTTAAGCTACACTGTCACCACATGAATTTTCGCCTTTATCAAACTGCTAGAAAAAGCCATTAAAAATGCCGGAAAAGAATATGTTATTTGTACAGGTGTCGGTAGTACTACAAATGCCGAAAAAAAAGTCTTTGCAAACGCCGGCAATACTTGACACTATTTGCGGCATTTTTGTGGAAAGCCCTTATAAACAAAAGGCCATGTGGTGGCCACGTGTCGCTTGCGTGTCGCCATCGTGTGGCAAGCAATATTGAGGAGAAATGCTTACCCTAAGATTTGAACTCGCAGCCTTTGCCCCCTCTCGCGCAGTAGCGCACGAGCTTATCAGCTGGGTAAGCCCACGTGATGTTTCACAATGCACAATAAAAAATATTTATACTTTATGCTAGAATTTTTTTAAAAAAATTAGTTTTACCGGCACTAAGCCAGTAATGTTTTAGCGGCAAATTCGACTTTTGCCGGCATTATTTTAAACAAATACTGGTAAAAGTGGTTCTTTTCCGGAATTTCTTGAATTGCCGGTAATAGTGGCTTTTCCGGCATTTATTAAAATGGCGGGAATGAAAATGCCGGGACTGCCCCATTTTGGTGTAGTGTGATAAAACCAACCACAATGTTGTCATCAATTAGTACCCCAACCTTCCTAGAGGTGTCAAACGAGCTGTGCCGTGCCGGCATGGCCCCTTTAATTAATTTAGTGTCAACTGTGCTTCGTGTTGTGTCGTGCTAGCACATCTACTTAATCGTTCTAGTCGTACAGTGCCATTTTTTAATCGTGTCGTGCCCGTGCCGGCACATTTCCAAGTTTCGTCGAAATTTTTTTGTATAATCTAGCCGAGTTTCGTCGGATTTTTTTTTTTTTTGGTATAACTATAGCTATATTTTTTGAACAAACATCAAAAAGAAGATTTTTTTTTTGGTTTAACTATAGTTATATTTTTTGAACAAACATCAAAAAGAATTTAGGCCCCATTCCACTAATTCAAAAAGCCAAAAGCCAGCTTATTGCGCTTTTCGAGACAGGTCATCCCCTCACAATACATCATATAAAAAATCATAAAAAGCCAACGCGTATTTTGAGCTCTCACATAAAAAAGCCAAAAAGCCAAGTTAGTGGCACACCCACTTAACAAACATCAGTAGGCATTTAATCAGATGAAAAGTATCATTAAAAAAACAAATTAGGTCCCGATCGATAAGCTTTCTAAACCCGATCGAGAAGAAAACTTTACACGATTGATTTCATCAATAAGAACAACAAAATCAACTGCTCGATTGTTAAAATAGTTTTCGGTGTATTGAGATTCGCAAAATATTTGTATTGACTTATTAAAAGTGTATAATATGTTAGACAATCCATCATTAAAAATTAATTTTTTTGTACATTAAAAATTAATATTTGTTGTGCCATGTTGTGTCTAGCCCACTCCTTGTCATACATGTCTAAAACTGTGCTCGTATTGTGCCACATTTAAATTGACACGGCGCGTTTGACCCCTTTGATCCTTCCCCTCTTTTGATATTTTTTGGTTCCATGGAAGAAAGAGAGGGAGGGAGAAATTTTTGGAAGAGTTCACAATTTTCACTCTAGTGACCGCAAGAGATAGTGCTATGCAAAAAAAACACTCATTCGTAGGAATGCACCAACCTTGGTAAAATTATTCCAAAAGTGATTATTGTACTCTCCTTTTATCCCCCATTTTTCTTTTTTGTATTCTTATTCGTGTGGAATTACAAAAAGTATTCTTACTTTCTAATTAAGCTCTCCACTCAAAGGACAATCTTATAGTTTCACATAAATAAGAAGAAACAAAATGAATGCATTATATTAAGAGCATTTCTAGTGCACTACCTAAAAAAATACTTCCAAAGTGCCCTACCTAGTTAACTAAGAAAAACTCAAGAAAGGCTCTCTAGTACACAAAAATTGGTTCTTTAAAATCCTAGGTAGCACCCCTCATTCCCTAAAATGCCCCAAGTTACTACCTAAATTTGGCGAAACTTAAGGAGAGAGAAAGAGGAGAGAGGGAGTGAGAAGGGAAGGAGAAGGGAAATTTTATGGGACAAAGGGCATTAAAGTGGGCCCACTGTAAAAGATAATAGAGTAATTATTCAGTGCCTTGAGGAGTAATATGTCCAAAAACACACTTTGCATTCCTCTGGGCTCTAGGATCGTTACTCCTTCTCTTTCTATAGAGTAATTATTCTCGAGGCACCAAGTGACGGTGCTCCAAGTCCCTTCTTCAGAGCATATTGTCGCGGGATCTATACACTTTCTCTTGGGTCTCACATTAATGTGTGATGGAGAATGAGTACGAGACACCACGTGACAATGCCTCATATATTGTTTCGTTCTACGGGCAGAGGAATGCAAAAACACATTTATTTAACATGAGAATACATGCCATTTTGGTACTACCGTATATTGTACTACTACTTTTTAGAAGGCCCTAAGTATTGTACTGTCTACGGAACATAATAATTGATTTGGTGTGTCCTTACTTTCTTTTCTGCCTTTATGTCATTTATATTGTTGTGATTTAATATAAGATGCATCGTATTTTTAAAAATTTGAATTTATTTTTTGGAGTTTGCATAGTTACAAACGTTTCCTCGAATGGAAAAATCTAAGAAATTCATTCGTATAGTTCAATTAGTTGGATATTAATGTGTTTGAGATCTTAAGTTTGCCTCACGGTCTTGTAGCGCTCTTTTGGAGCGTGAGTTTAGACTAAGAAATCCTTTAGTTTATGGTTTAATCATTTAATTAAAGAATCGACAGATGATAATTTTTTGGAACAAAGCAGAGTACCAGAAACACAAGTGATGAAAATTCCATGACCAAATTAAGAATCAACAAAGCAGCTACAAGGAAAATCAATAAGTTCTGGGGATAGAGTTGTTAAATGAACTTAATTGCTCGAGCTCAACTCGGTGTTCGGTTCGTTGATGTTTAAGATCTGTTCGTCTAATAAAACGTTGAACACAAACGCATGTTTTGAGCTTGTTAAGTACTCAAATCAAACTTGAATAGCCTATCACTTGGCTTGATATGCCTGTACTATTTAAAAATACAAGTTACTCGTGCTCAGTTCATGTTCAATCCATTAAAAGTTCGTTCAAGACCAATTCGATCACCAAACAAACTAATGTGGACCACATCTTTAAAGGTCCTTACATTATAAAACCAAACTTGGACAATTCACTACTTTTCTCCTTGTCATACAATTGCATGATTTTGACAACTTGATATAGAAAAATCTCTCTATTTAGCATTCAACAAGACATCAAACTTCATGTTTGATAACCTCAACCAAGACATAAACTGATGCATCCATTGTCATTCAATTTACTAGAAACAGAATTTCTGGCCCTTGTAAAACACATTCCTACGACGTCATAAAAAACCCGAAAAGGAAAATAAAAGACCTAACGTTTCTGTAATGCCATAAAAACTGAAAAATGAAAACATAGCATATAGTCCATTCGGGGACATTCGATAAAATTGGAACGATACAGAAAACATAGCATATATACTTGATGAAGGTTTAGTATTATCATCCCAACACCTTTAGTTTGGTCAGTATCGTCCCAAGTAAAGAAACTAGCCATGAGTCCATTTCATCAATCTACTACAGCCTTCAACTCTTCTCCACCCTGCAGCAGCAGCAGAGGTCAAGTGAATTTGGATAAATTCTTCCATTAGTACCTAAAAAAAGGCAATGGGGAAGCGGAAATTGGAAGGAAAAAGAAATGAACTACACTTGCAGAGGCGGATGGAGGGGGTGCAAGAGGGGTCTCGGGATCGGTCCCCGCAAGTCTCTTGAGTAACATAAAATATTGATAAGTTTCTATATATGCATGAAAAAAAAAAACCATAGAATTTCAAGTTATCGACCATTTCTCGGCCGTGGTTATAAAACTATCTATGCGATTATAAATATATACACAATCTCGTATTCTTCTCGGAACTAGGAAGTAACAAATCATGCATCCGCCATGTACTTGATCTTTTTCTATGGGTAACAAAACAGAGTCTCATATTTTTCTTGGTGACAAATTCCTATTCATTATTTTGTCTAATTTCTCTGAAAAAGAAATACATTTGGATTTTGTCTTTCACTCCAATTTCAAATTTTTATTTCTCATTAGTGTAATTTTTTATTCATTTTTCCTAACAAACCCCTTAACTGAATCACATAACAAACAAGAAAACACAAGAATTTGATACCTTTGACATAGAATTCTGATGGGTTCTAAGGCAACTCACTTTTCTCCATCAACTCCTTCGCAAACTCAGCCCAAGCCCTATCTTGCGGCTTCGTAATCAAGTCCTCCAAATCCATCACAATCCTCGATTGAACCGGTCCCATCTGTTCTTCAGCTGCACTTTCACTCCCCAAATCCTCCTCCTCCAACAGTTTCTCCGCCATCATTAAAGATTTCTCGAAACTGGTTCCCTCTGCCTTGGTTGTTTCCAATTCTTCACCACTTTTCTCGTTCAAATCCACAAGTTTCATCAATCCCATGGCGCTTTGATGCGCAACCACCCTCTGTTTTTTTGCAACTCCATGGATGAAATGCCTGACAAACAAAGGGTTCATGATCGCTTCCGCCATGAACTTGAAAACCTCTTGTTTTCCAAGCACAGTCGTATTTTCAATGCGCTTTTCCATGGCTGCCATGCCACGCTCCGTGGTGTCATGTTGCTGTTTTATCTCCAAAATCTCCGTCTTCATTGTGTTATAATCCTTCTTCAGCTTCTTTATCTCGGCCTCATCCGATCCAGTGGCTGCAAAATCATCTCTTGTTGCTCGTTTATGCTGCAAATTGTTGCTGATGTTTTGGGCAAGCTGTGCTCGTCTCTTTATGTTGTTCAACAAATGCATTTTATCTGCTTGAAACCAGGGGTTTTCGTACTCGTATTGTCTTAAACCGATCTTTTTGAAACCCTTTTAACATTTCAACAAGAAGTCCCATCAGAAATCAATAATTGGCAAACATAAGCAAAACCCAAATGAAATGCTTCTGTAATTCGGATGCAACACTACCAAATGAGGCTACTACGATAATCATGTTGCGGTTGCGAAAACTAAATTTCTGAAAGCTTTAGCACTTTTGGTCAGGACCATCTGGAGTTTTGTGTGTCGGTGATTTTTGAGCGCGTTGTTCAGATCTCCTAACAAATTATGGTGTGTATTAAAGACATCAAAGCTTAAGGCAAGCCAAATTATAATGCAAGGCAGGTCTGATATCCGTTTCAAGGAAAACAGATTCAAATAGGCCTTTATGTAGAGGTTGAAGGATAGTGGCGGAGTTAAGATTTGAATTTGGAGATAGCATTCAAAAGTATCAAAAACTCCCGCCGTTCTAAAAAGAATGCCTTATTAGTCAAACCGAGAACTAATACAGAATATGCTTTTATTTAGACAAACTCAAACTTCTTTCCAAAATTAGAGGAGCTCGTTGATATCTAGTATGTTGCGGGTAAAAAATTTGAACTGAAGTATATTTTAAAGTTTTCATTTTGCGGACCGAACAATCTTTTTGGAATGGATGAAGTATTTAATACCAAAAAAATACTTGTGTTCTAACTTCTAAGATCAAAATATATCATAGTACATACTACCCAAAAAGATACACGTTTTTATAGATTAATATTCTATCAACAATAATAAAATAAATGGCCATTAAATACTGAAATAATTATGCATGGAATAGAACCAAGTACTGACATAATTATTGAGCTGGTAAATGAAGCTGGCGAAATTGCTGTGTCTAAAGTGTTTGGGCAACAATTCATGAGCAAACCGGATATGGTCCCAAATGACGATGCTTTTACGGGTAGAACTCCATGAAATGAGCTCATTCGTGTTTGGATCATCCACCAGGTCATAAGTTTTTCTCAAAAACGGAGGCGGTGGTTGAGGAACCTGATCACCGCTACGACCACCACAACTAGTACCGCCACCGCCACTGCCACCATTTCCTTCCTTTTTTCCAATCAGCTCTACATTCATTGCCTTCTCCATCTCGGTATGGCTAGGGCCGGCGCCGCCGCCACTACCACCGTCTCCTTTCTTTTTTCCAATCAGCTGTACAACCATTGCCTTCTCCATCTCGGTAAGGCTAGAGCCACCTCCGCCAAAAAACCCAACACAAGTGTTGACATGATCAACCACCCCATCCTTAACCTCTTTCGATGTTTTTGGTTCCATGAGAGAGAGAGAGAGAGAGATTTTGTAAGAGTTAACAGGTTTCACTCTTGTGTGACCATGGGAGATAATACATATAAACAATGTATATACGTACACTTTGTACCTTGGTACAGGTTAGTTTAGGAAAATTATTTTTGCACCTTCTCTAACGATTTAAATATCGGCTGATACATATCGGTTTTTCAGGGGACCGATACCGATATTGACCGATATACTATCCGATACAGGCCAATATCGGCCGATACCGTTATGTATCCCGATACTGAGATTTAAAACCTCTCAATGCATCCAAGATTTTTTTGTCTTTAATTATTTACATGAAATTGGAAAATTATTAATTACTTTTTAATTATACTCTTTACTCTTTAACGAAGGGGCCTTTTTTTTTTTATAACCAGATGTCTAGGCCAGTTTGTGCACACCTCAACTAATTTCGAGACCCTGAACATAACTACAGTGGCCCCAAGATAAGTTTATGTGGATAAATGGAGTGTGAAAATTATGTTTCAACAGGAATCGCCCCATATGTTTGTGCCTGTTTCGTTTAGTTTAATTTGTTGTTTGGCTTTTCCTTTAAGGCTTGGTTCTCAAATGGATTTTATCAAATCTCAAACTCTTGATTTTATCCATTCGTGAATTTTTTTGATAAAATCTCACATTTTCTAGTGCAAAAATGTGAGATTTTATTAAATCTCTTCACAAATGGATAAAATGAAGGGCTTGATTTTATCAAATTTTAATAAAATCCATTGGAGTCTGGAGAACAACCCCTAAAAACAAATACGAGTGGCCGGGACGTAAATTTTTTCTTTTTACGAGTAACAGTAGCTGAAGAGTAATATATCTTCGAAACTCTCTCAATACATTTCTCCTATTGTATTAATTTCGTTTTTGATCTTTTATGCATTATTAATGAAATTTTCTTCGCATTTCAAAAAAAAAAAAAAAACAAGGGTACTTGGATAAGAGTCAGACATATGGTTAGGAAAGTTAGAGCTGAGAATGGAATAAAAATGTACTAATAAGTAGTGAAGTGTATACGGGCCATTCCTTTGTAAAAATTAATTTCCTAAATTTTGTCTTCGTAAATAGGTGTAACAACGTACTAAAATGAAAGTTTAATTAACTATTTTTTCCATCTTACATAAACTTAATCAACTTTAGTATATATTACTCTCTCCGTCGCCCTTTGTTGGTCCATTTTTGAACTCCGTCTCATTTTTTTATTTCTTATATATTTTAATTTATAATGATTTTCTTGATTTTGTAAACTTTATAGAAGAAAATTAATTCCTAAATACCTTTTAATCCCGTGGAGTTATCGCAGTTCACAAGAAAAGTGTTGAGGAGCTTTAAGATGGAGGAAGCTTTGAAGGTTGGTGTCAATCCCCAAAATTCCTAAATAAAATGGTAGCTATTTTTATTTTTTAAGTAAATAAGCAAGTGAACCAAACAAATCCTTTAATTTAGTTTTTACATGCCTATCACACACCACCTTTATTTATTTATTTATAAATAGCTACTTATTTTTTGGTTTCACAAATCTCTTAATTCACCGAATAGAACAAAGTAAGTAAAAAAACCCATTTGGAGAAAAAAAGGAGTAAAAGTAAAATAAAAAAAAAAAACACACACACACACACAATTTCCACTCCTTGAGTACGATTTTGTTCACCCTGAGGAGTGAATGATTTTGTTCACTTTCATTAAACAAGGTGAGGGTTAGCCTCACTCTGATTGATGGAAAAAAAGTATGGGTCTCACTACAAATTAACCCTATTATTGTCAAAAAATGTATTGATCCCGCGGATCCTATACAATTTCCACCGATCAAAGTGAACACTCTCTTTAAATGAGGGTGAACAAAATTGAATTCGTAAAAGGCAAAAACCTATTTTTATTTCACGGATGGTAATTGATTTTGGCACTCCACTTTTTAAAAACCACATTTCAATATTTATCGTTTAATGTTCAAAATACACCTAACATGAACACTAAAAAGACAAAAAAATAATAAATGTGATTAGAAAAATTTGAAGTACCAAAATCATTTCCCCAAATCTCTTGGTTGGCCAAATAAGAACATACAAAAAAGAAATTATTGAGAGAATAAAAAGATAATTGATACAGGCCACTGCAGACAAAAGGCAAAAACACACTTTCAAGTTTCCATTCTCTGGGGTCTGGGTTCCCTAATCATTTTCTTTCTATGGGAAGAGAAGTACAAATGCACATTGGTTTCACCTGAGGAATAAGAATATATGCCATTTTAGTACTAGTGTACAATGCACACTTTGTGGTCCTCTTTGGGTAAAATTTTTCAATGCCGAGCGGATATCATGTGGTGTCTGTTTGTGCACATTCGATCGTCCAAAATGTAACGGACGGTCCAGATTGAAAGTTCCGGATAGATTAAAAAAAATAAAAAAGGAAAGGAAAAGTGTGTTTTATTTCGGGTTGTCATTGTTTTTAACGGCCGAATATGCGCGAGTGGATACCATGTCAGCCATACCCGCTCGGCACTGAAAAATTCCTCCTTCTTTGGAGACTGTATATATGGTACCCAACGGAACATAATTGATTCAGCGTGTCTTTTTCTACCATTAATCTCACTCGAGAGACTAATTATTCAGTGATCTTGGGGCAATGTCACGTGATGTCCTGACATTCGTACTGGGCACTGTCATGTGATGGACACCACACATTTCCATGGATCTTGTAATGTATTGAGACATCACGTGACAATACTCCAAGACCACCAAATAATTTTTCCCTACTCGCCCCAAAGAGCATTATTCTTGATCTAGGATATAATGATACTACTTTGGAGTAATGCACTCTGATTTTACATGGGAGCAGGGATGGACTTAAATGGGCCTGTGGTCACTTGCCCTCACTCAAAATTAAATAAACTATTAATACTCTCATTTTTTGATATTCGATATATATCAGTGGGGGTTAGCTGGGGAGTTAGTGAGTTAGTTGGTCTATAAACTATCCATAGCCCTAAACCTCAAACGCCTCCGCTCAGGCTAGAACCCTGATCTCTCTTATGGGAGAACCAGGAGATAACCGCTAGACTTTAATCCCTTGGTTACACTTATGTAAGTTTATGTGGAAGAAGATTGAGGGGATGTTCAGCTAACTTGGTTTTTTTTTGGCTTTTTTATGTGAGAGCTTGAAAAACGCGTTGGCTTTTTGTGATTTTTTATGTGATGTATTGTGAGGGGATGACCTGTCTCGAAAAACGTAAAAAATTGATTTTTGGCTTTTTGAGTTAGTGGAACAGAGCCTCAGTGTAATTTTATAATTGCATATAATCAAAGGACAAAAAAGGTAGTGGCGGTAGTAAAAGAGAGAACAAAAATGATTTTCTTTTACATTAAGTTTCTAAAACCTCCGTCTACCCTAATGCTTGATATGAGGTATAGTTTTGAAGGACCGATACTGAGATGAAATTTCATCCCTTGTTTGGTTGTTAGGTTCCGTTTATTTCGACGTAAATTATTTTTCATGTAATTTTTTTTGCAGAAAATATGTTTTTTGTTTTCATTTTCCTCTTTTTGGTTAGCAATTGGACAATAATTTCTATGCCTGAAAAAAGTTCTATGAAACACAATTCAAGAAAACATAGCAAATGCAATACTCAAAATACAGTACATGCAAATATACAATAGACACACATACATGTACACTCAGAGAGAAAGAAAGAGAGAGATTCGGAGATTAAAGAACAGTGCAAGAGGCAATTGTCCCAATTGAAAATTGATTGAATTTCAATATAGTTGAACCCCTCCCTCGCTTAATTGGGGTTGCCATAGTGGAGAAAACACTCTCCTATATATTGGGGCTGTTGTGGGAAGTATCGGCCGTCCGTCAAAAGGGTCACGGTAATGGGCCGGTAAAACGACTTACGGGTAATTTGGGATGAGATAATTTGTGCCCACATAATGAAAAATGTTTTACTTCCGATTTAATTTTACATCAAAAATTAAAAAATATTCGGAGATCGGATCGGATGTGATTCCACGTACCTCCGTCCCGTTCCTTTCCCGTTTTTATTTATTACATATTTAGTATAATATTAGTAATCCCTGGGGTTTTCTGCGTATATACTAGTTGTCTAGTACTATATCTATATGCAAGTCATTCCCCAAACGACTCGATATCGTTCTCTATTAGCAACTGCATCACTTTCGATCAAATCCAAATAGTAAAAATTAAAGGATTGGTGTTTTTCACAGCTTATCCGGTTGGCGGTAATATGGTGTAATGAAAAGTTTGAATTTTTAATTTTTTGAAGGTAAATTATGGATCCTTGCGGAGATTCTCGATCTCCATTAGAGAATAATTGTTTCTTACGTTCAAGAAACTTTCAACAAAATCTTACCTTTAAAAACAATTTCGAACGGTTGAGATCACAAAGACTATTCTCATCATACCTCTTATTGTTTTTGTACAATTAAATGTCTGGGTCAATTTGTACACGTCCGGCTACTTCGAAGCCATGAAGGTTATTTTACCCTTTCGGTGGTCCCATGCTTGAAATGTTTCGGCTCCCAAAATCTCAAATATGCGACCTCTTCGAGAAGGAGCACTCCTTGTTGTTTTGATTGACGAAAGATCAGAGGAGCTAGTTATTTTTTTCTTTTGATCAAAGAAAATGCTCGAGGGCTACCTACCACTAACCAGAGCTCTCGGTTGGGAAAAGAGATCCACAATTATTGGGTTATCTATACGGGGTGGGCAGGCATATTCCGGGATATCACCCGGCTCACAAGAAAACCCGGAGGAGCTGGTTGATTGAGGGAAGATCAATTCTAGTACCAGTGGAAGGTGATGGGCGATTAAATTTTTTTTACGTACGCAACATATAGTAATATTTATGTATCTGTCGTGTTTTTTCATACGGATGTTCGGGTCAGTTTGCACGTATTTCGATTAATTCCGATGCCTAAAAGTAACGACTGACTTTTAATTCCGGCGCCGGAAGATAACGACCGCATAACCGAGTAGCTCCAAGAGATTGATTGGGGAATCGAACCTTTGTTCTCAGGTGAGAGCAAACCCAACTCCAAATCCAAGACCACAGAGAGAGAGAGAGAGAGAGGCGATGGAGAAAGTGGGGAGAATGAAGCTGGGATCACAAGGTCTGGAGGTATCGGCACAGGGATTAGGGTGCAACGCACTGTCAAGGTTGAACGGCCAACCGAAGACGGAAGAAGACCTAATCAAACTAATCCACCACGCCATTGACTCCGGCGTGACATTCCTCGACACCGCCGACGTCTACGGCGGCCATACCAACGAACTCCTCCTTGGCAAGGTAACGACATCTCCAGTCATTATTTGCTCCGACTTCATCACTTTAACTTGAGCAAAAAAGCTTGACATTTGATAGATATGATGAGAAACACTTCAACTGGAAAACCTAAATATTAAACATTAGTTTGAGTAAAAGCGTGATTTGAGCGTAAATTTGACGACTTCATAGTATGACTGAAAATTTGAGAAAACGAAATTGGATATAAATTTGAGTTAAAGAGTAAATTGGCGTGGATTGAAGTTTAATTGCAAATTTAAGTAAAATCTCCATTACTCAAAGATTGTAAATTTGAAAGGCACAAATGGACCTTCTAAATTTGGAGACTTCTTTTGATTTGATTTGTGTGGAATTCCATTTGACAGAAGATTGAGTCATGGAGTTGAGGAAGTTTTAAGGCTTTCTTTTAGAATAAGATTTGAGTAATGGCCGGAGATGCCCTAACTATCGAAATCCTCCATACTTCGATTTTTGTTTCCTTGGTAGGTTTTACACTCGGATTTCCATAAAGTAGTTGTTGATGTTTGCTGAAATGTAGTAAACTAAACAGTCAAATTGTGCTTGGTTTATGCACAGGCGCTAAAGGGAGGGATGAGAGAGAAAGTTCAACTGGCTACCAAATTTGGCCTCTTCTTTGTGGACGGAAAGCTTGAGGTGCATGGGAATCCGGCCTATGTACGGGCTGCTTGCGAGGCCAGCTTGAAGCGGCTCAACATTGATTGCATTGATCTCTATTACCAGCATCGGATCGACACCCGTGTCCCCATTGAAATCACGGTTCGCCCCCTTGTGTCTTCCTTTCTCTTTAGTGGAAAATTATTGAGATTGTTTTTCTTTCTTTGTTTCAACAATGTGCTATGGTTTCCATGTACAGTTTGATCAAATGCATCTTGTCTAGTGTTAACTTTGCCTTTCCAATGTCATGGTTTTGCCCGTCTTTTTGTGTTGACATCCATGGTCAATATAACTTAGAATTGGATTATTCATAGTTTATCAAGTGGACTAGGCCATCCTGTTGGTCCATGTGGTATGGTCTGCAAACAAACCAGGCTTGTCCTGAATAGCTCGAACTCAGCTTGCTTGCAACTCATTTGGGCTTGTCCTCTTGGCTTGTCTGATTGTGTATTGAAGCCAAGCTCCAGCCTGAATCCAAGTTTGATAATTCAAGACGTCTCCACAGTGATTCCTTTTTGTTTTCTTTTGATGGATCTCTATCAAGCACTCCTAAGTGTTTCTAGCCACTTCCTCATCAGATGGGAGAACTCAAGAAACTTGTGGAAGAGGGTAAAATAAAATATATTGGTCTGTCCGAGGTGTGTGCATCAACGATCAGAAGGGTTCATGCCGTTCATCCGATTTCAGCCATACAGTTGGAATGGTCGTTATGGACAAGAGACGTGGAGGAGGAAATAGTTCCTACCTGCAGGTGAGTAATCCATTCTGCAAAATAGTAGCATTTTAGGGTGTGTTAAGCTATTGAACTGTCATAGTTCACGGCCTTTGTGATGATTCAGAGAACTTGGCATTGGGATTGTCGCATACTGTCCATTAGGAAGAGGGTTCTTTGCTTCAGGTGCCAAGATTGTTGAAAGTTGGTCAACTGAGGATCCTCGAAAGGTATGTGCATACTTTACAGTTTTGGCTTTCAGCCTGAAATACAGCTAAGGCAATGTTAATTCGCTTTAATGTCACTATGATTGTTTACAGTTTATCTCCTTCTACAACTTTGAGTAATCGACCTTATGAACTGGAACACTGTACCCTGTTTCCAAACAGTAAGTGGGCTTGTGTCAAAGTTCCATTAACAAAACAAGGGTAAACTCATTTTGTCTGGGAACCAAGCTTGTGAATCCATACAGTACCCTATTGGAAACGGTATAAAGGACACCTATTACTGTTGGGATCTGTTTGTTGAACATTGGGGAAAGAAGTAATTTTAGATTGTACAGCCAGCTTGGTTCTTGCAGGGTATAAACGTAGTGTTATGAAAAATGTGGTCGCTGTGTCGACAAAATCATCTTCGTAATTGTTGTAGGAGACATTTGTTTCATCATTCGAAACCTCTTTTTCTTTTTCGATCTGTGATCCATTACTTCTACAAACTCGCAGGTGCGGAAATGGTCAGAGGAAAGCACCCGTGACACAAACAAAAGGATTTGTAATTTTTTTCGAAAACATAGGACACAGACACTTTGAATGTAGACATGTAAATGGTTTGTGTACATAAATCCATGCAAAATGAAAATGTTATTGCTAAAACTAGAGATAAAAGTCGGATAATATTAACATTGTGCAAATAAAAGCAATTGTAAAGTAAACTAACTATGAACCCTGAACCCAAGAACCAAGCTTCTATGGAAATTTGGACCCTACCCAATTTTTTTTTTTTTCCAAATTGTATTCTGGCCACCTGATATGTTATCGTATCTCCGATGCGTGTCCGAACCAAAATGTGTCCGAAAGTATTCAAACGTCTCCTTACTTAAGACTAGCACAGACGTTTCGTTTGCATCTTAGGTTATGAGGACTTATCCTTCTGCACAGCTGATTACCGATCTACTAGACTACTAATGCTGAAATTATGAATCTTTCTGTGCAGTCTCTGCCAAGGTTCCAACCAGAGAATCTGGAGTATAACAAGACTGTGTTCGAGCTTGTTAATCGAATGGCAAACAAAAAGGGATGTACCCCTGCGCAACTAGCCTTGGCATGGGTCCATCACCAAGGGAGTAACAACATACAAGAAATCAAGAACCCTAACTACTTTCTCTCTCTAAACTGGAAGATATTTTCTTTCATTACATGAAATGGAAGTAGATACAGAGTATATATACTCGAATGGAATGAATAGGCCACT